>JASIRB010000389.1:0-24988 GCA_030323885.1 Branchipolynoe longqiensis
GTCAGAGTCCACTCTGCTAAGAGAGGACTTCCTGTTCTATGACTGGGGGATGGTATTGTCCTTACGTCGGTCCAAGACGATTCAGTTTAGAGAGCGGAAATTGGAGATTCCTATTGCTAGGTGCCCGGACTTAGCATTATGTGCGGTGCACTGGTCAGAGGTTCATTTTGAGCAAGTGCCGGCTCCTATGGACTCAGCAGCTTTTCTGCTACCAGTGGGTCAGGATCGTTGGGCTCCTCTGGATTATGCTACTTACCAAGCCATGTTAAAGCTTTTTGCCTCTAGGGCTGGGCTAGATACCGCTCAGTTAAGCTCCCATTCGCTTCGTAGGGGTGGGTGCACGTTTTTGCACATGTCAGGTGCTACGATTGAGGAGATTCGGACTAGGGGGGACTGGGTGTCTGATACAGTCTATGACTACATTAAGACTCCTCTTTCCGGCCGGATTATTAATGATATGCGGGTAGCCGCTATCTTGTCTGCGACACATGACTAGTGGGATGGGGGGAACCATGGGCGTTTCCTTTGGGCAGTTAGCCTAGCCAAGAGACTAGTATTAAAACTG
Organism: Branchipolynoe longqiensis; assembly: GCA_030323885.1. NCBI lineage: Eukaryota > Metazoa > Annelida > Polychaeta > Phyllodocida > Polynoidae > Branchipolynoe > Branchipolynoe longqiensis. The sequence goes on from JASIRB010000389.1 coordinate 566, forward strand.
ATCAACCCATACTCATGTTTGTCTTTTGTTTCCAGAGCGTAGCCTGACTTTATAGATAGGATAATTACTTATCGATATATAAAAAGGTGGAGCGGCTCATACTTCATTATTGCTCGGATTAATTACTGCCCAGTAATGTTACTCGCGCGCGCAGCGAAAATTAAGTTGGTTTGGCCTAATACGGCCTGACGGCCGCCTGCTACTGCAGCGCCACTGTGTGTTCCTGCCCTGTGCCCTCTGTTTCGGCCAGTGCGCACCGGGTTTTCAAACTTTGTAACCGGTTAGGCAGTTAGCCTAGCCAAGAGACTAGTATTAAAACTGATCAACCCATACTCATGTTTGTCTTTTGTTTCCAGAGCGTAGCCTGACTTTATATCCACATAATAAATTATATAGTACATAACCCCCCCACCTACCCCTCCGCCCAGTCACACTACGCTTGCAATCGTTTGCGACCACTGAGACCTCCTTGTGAGCGGTAGCTGAGCAGTCACCAACCGGTCGGTGACCAGTTTGGACGATTTTGGTCGCAAGGAGGTTATGGCTGCTGTACGAAAAACCTCCTTGCGACCAAAACCATTTTCTGTGCTTGCAATCGCATGCACACTCAGTTGGCGCATTTTGGTTTTTGCTTTGCTTTGGCGGCAAGGAGATCGAAAGCTTTTGGTCACAAATTGGTCGCAAGAGAATGCTAGCCATATAGTGTGACTAGAACCTTTGGTCGCAAGGTTGCCGGCTTTTGGTCGCAAAATGGATGCAAGTGAATGCTAGCCGTTGTGTGACTGGCACTTAACTTATTGATCTATCTGTGCATGGGATTCATTTCTTACCTATCTTTTGGATTTGTTGTAGACTCTGCTGAAGGGCTCTTACTGCAACAGAAACAGTTGTGAATTACAAATAATCATAATTGACAATTATTCCATGTTCGACCTGGTACCAAACAGTGAAGCTCAAAACATGTAATATTGTGGTTAAATGGGCTGGTTCACAAGTTACAAGCTGGTCTAGTAGCAGGGGGGGGGGGGGTGTTGCAACCTAATTGAATTTCTGCCATTCTGAGGCTAGTGTCCTAACCATTAGTCCATCTAGGATAGCTGATGCAATCAACCTCCCCACAGACTTGTCCATGTTGTATTTCACATGAGGAGGTTAGTACATATCACTAGATTTGATTTTACATATCCAACTTAGATACTGGTGCACTTCTTAAAGTTGAAAAAAAAACCTACATAATCCGATGGCTTTGAGTTTCCGTCATTTTTCTGAGATAAATATATCAAATTGATTATTACAATTTCCCTTAGTTTAATATGAAGTAACCTTTATTTTAAATGGCTAAGTTTTGAGATATTTGGAGTGCAAACACATAAAATTAGTTTTGGAAAGCCCACCAAAACTCTGATGCCGTAGGCTTTAGCAGTAACAGGTTCGATTAAATTGCCTTGGTATTCCCTTCTATTTGGCAACAAATGCTTAATAAGTGCATAAGTATCTAAGCTAGATATGCAGAATCAATTCTAGATAATTGTTTTGGTTTAGAAATGTGATGATATGCAGCTTAAAGTAGGGTATGTGCTACATCACAGAAGGGCATACTAAGCCAATTTAATATAACCTATTACTTCTGAGGCCTACGGTGCTAGAATTGTTATGTGCTTGCCAAAATAAATTTGGCAAGTTTCACTCCAAAGTTAGCTAATTAAACAAAGTAGATCATAATGTAAAGTAGATTCTAAAGTAAAGTAGATTATAATGATAAACCTTCCTGTATTTATCTATTCATGTCAGAAACTCGGAACCAACCGGACTATACAACTTACATCATATATATATATGATTTATTTATATATATATATATATATATATATATATATATATATGGGTCGTTGTCTGAAACTGGGTACCACATACATGGGACATTTTAACATGTTGCTTACATTAGTAGACTTACATTGCATAAGATCTAAATCGAAACTTAAAAATACCTTTTTTTCAACTCGGACATATGGACAACATGTAAGGGTTCATATGAACATGGGTGTTTTTTCTGCTATTGTTTTGAATGTTCTCACTTTTGCTATCCATGTCACAAAATAATTGATGTGGTATCCAATTTCAGAGCATCCATTATAATTAAAATTACAATCTTAATAACATTTTGAAGGGAATGAGTGACACGCAGAGCTGAAGGAGCCAACAATTTGAAATACATATAATATATATAGTAAAACCTCTCTAAATCGACCGACCTTAAGTGGTCCATTTAGGGATGTGGTCGGTTTAGGGAGTTAGAATATGGTTATTGTTGGGACCCAAATAAAGCTATCTATATAGTGGAGTGGTCCATCTGTGGAGGTGGTCGGTTAGAGAGGTTTCACTGTAGATGTAATAATCTTATATAACTATAATATATATATGTATGTTAGGCAGATTACTTGGTATTAAGAAGACTCCTAAAAGGTACAAGGATGTACAGTCATTAGGATATATATATATACATTAGTTTCCTGCATTTGATTATAAATGATGATGATCATCATGCGGTCAGTCGCAATGCGACAAAGACTGCTTTTACTTAACCGCCGCTTTGTGCGGTTGTACATTTCATTAAAGCTGCTTGCAAAGTGTTGAAGTGCTGCTGGCTTTTGCAAGTTACTAGCGGCACTCTCTCAGGGAGCAAATAGAGGTCTCACACCGGCAAGAACATGTCAAGACAGGTGCAAACTATTTGTCCCTGCAGTGGCTGGTTGGGAGATGTTGGGAGTTCCATTCATCACCGCCCTTAATGCTGGCACGATATCATGGTTTTCTGTTAGGGTTTGCTCCCTTAGCCTTTGATTCTATCAAGAACCAGAACTTGTACCACAAGGCAGTGGTTTACAACTTTGCAAGGCAGGGGCATCAAACTCCCTGAGGTATTTTAGCACCTAAGGATTCCGAAGTACTGCATTACCCGCATACCAAATTAAAAATGATATACAGATGAGAAAACACATACTTCACGAGGTGGGAACACAAACTGATTATATATTGTTTTTTGGGGTGTTTTTTTTTCGGTGTCTGGTTGCGACCAGGTTAGTAAGAGTGTGCGAGTTTGTGTATTTCGAGTTTGTCTGATTCTGTCTCGGGGTTCCCTCCTCTTCCCCTAACCCATGCTATTTCAGCCCCTTAGATCAATTCCTCGAGGGAAACCGATGGTTGGTTGGTTGATTATTGGAGTTTTACGTCTGGGCAACATCCAAGGTCATATCAGGATGGGGAAAACGCTGGACCCAAACCCTCAACCAAACAATCGGCGACGGTGAGGGTTCGAGGCCCGGCGTGCATGCAACTTTTCGGAACATAGGCATGAACCGCCGAAGAGGACCAAGTTCCCAGTTCCAGCTTCTCTTGGAGGGTGCCACTGGCTGCTGGGCACACGTGAGCCCCGCCCCGCCTCAGACTGTGAAGTGTGTATTCGTTGGCATTGGGAACCCTAGATGCGGTTAGGGCGGTTGGTTGTTGGAGTTTTACATCCTGGAAACATATAAGGTCATATCAGGACGGTTATCAAGCGGTCGGGTGTCTCCATAGAGCAGCGGGATCCAGGCACGTGCCCTGCTTATGTAATTTAGTAAAGCCCCTGGTGAGGCGAGTTCGTTGCGCTGTTCGATGATGTATGTGAGGAGTTAGTAAATTGTAGGGTATTCGGGGTCAACATCATAGGTTTGATTGATTGATTGGTGGATTCTTTACGCCTTGTCGACAGCATAGGCCATATTCACGACGAGAATTGTTTGTTTTTTATTCAACCATTGCCTTTACATATAATGTAAAAGCATACAATCAGTTAGGTGTCAATAGACACTTATTAATTTTTAAAAGGCCAAAATCATATAATTAAATAAAATAGATGAAAGAATTAATTAATAAAAAATGTTTTAATGAACTATATGAGGTGGTACAGACCAGCTGCCCTCAAAAAAGCTAAAATGTCTTCTTGTTTAACTTTGGTAAAAAGGTCATGCCAACATCATAGGCTGCAGTGAATTGCACATATTGTAGTGGTCTGGACTGACCTCTCAGGCAAGGAGCCGCATAGACAGGTAGGCGTGGGTAGTGTGGTGATATCAGGGAGCCTAGGTGGTGTAAAGGTTAGCACACTGGCCTGGAATGCAAAGTGATGTGGGTTTGAGTCCCGCTCTAGCCGTGGTATTTCCCATTGTCATCACCCCCACGACGCTGGTTGCCATAAGCATGATCCTGTACATGCTATGCGCTGTATGGTTGTTGAACCTACCCTGTGTATGTATGTGTTAGTGCATTGCCTGTATGTATGTAATTGTAAGCATTAAAATACTTACAATTCCAGGGGGACGAGTGTAGTGGTCTGCACTGACCTCTCAGGCAAGTAACCACATAGACAGGTAGACGTGGGTAGTGTGCTAATATCAGGGAGCCTAGGTGGTGTAATGGTTAGCACACTGGCCCAGAATGCAAAGAGATGTGGGTTTGAGTCCCGCTCTAGGCACGGTATTTCCCATTTTCATCACCCCCATGACAATATTTTCTTTCTTGCATTGCCTTATGTCACCTTTGTGAGGTCCACGAAATATACCTGTAATATCTCACCTTGTAGGGTGTCCAAGTAACTTGGGGACAGAGTGGCAGATATTGGTCGTAATGCTTGCCAGGCGCTCCAGTACTGAGGGACGCGATGGAGGCGAGGGCGCAGGCACCGGCACGGGGGCGCCCCCTGGAGAAGGAGGCTCTCCACGAGTCCGGTGAGGCGCTCCAGGGCACGGGAGTTGGCGTCGATGCGATCGTCGGCCGTCGGCGCCCGGTCCGGGGCCTCCTCCCTGGCGGCAGGCCGGGGGTAGGGAGAAGCCGATATCGCGGAGGCGGAATCTGCTGTGGTGGACGGCGGCGTGGCGGCTCCTCTCCTGGATGCGCGGGCGGCGCATCGGCCTCGTGTGCGCGGCATGACTGGCATAGGCCGGCGATAGGCGGGTCGCGGAGGCGTGGAGTCACCGCGGCAGGAGGAGGTGAGCCAAAATAAATTGGTCGTGTAGTGTATCACCTAACATGACATTCTGACATTTCAATTCTATGCACTTTATTATCCATTGTACATTTACCTTCCCCATTATTGTACATTGCCCCCCCCCCCCACTTTACATTTAATAAAGTGTGCTTTTTCCCCACTCCTGCTTTGACTTCCTCCTTCGCTGCGCATCAAGCAATGTACCCAAGTGACCCTACAGACTGTTGTGAATGCTGTTTCGAAATTGATCTCTATTTCAGTTAACCCCCTGGCTTCGTATAAGGCGGCTGCTTTTTCACTTGCCACGTGGTCGAAGCTCTGGTGGCTGAGTCCATCTGACAGAATAAGGTCTTTTCCGGCTTTGTGGATGATATCCACTTAGCAAGAGGCATTGGCCGTGAACAGCCAAATTTCTCTTGCGCCACTCGTGAGAGCGTCATCGCTGCCTGTTCCGGATGAGAGGATCATCTGCATCGCTTCATTGTCGCTGTTTAAGATGGTCTAGTATCTGTCTGGCTGCTGTGGCGCCAGTGTTTTGAGGGCGACAATAAGATTTGTCGCTTCTAGATGGGTCATGTTTGTGGTACTGTTTGCTATGTGGGCCGGATAGGGTTGGCCATTAGTAGTGTATCAGGAAGTGTGCACCCCTTCCCCAGAGACATGAATCACACTCGATTACCCAATCAGCGCAGCTCTCAGTGGTGAGCAGCAAGATGCTGTTTGAGGCGTTTGCGTAGTCGAGAAACCATGCCACGTTGAGCAGAGTTCTTCTGGGATTGAATGTTATCCCATGAAAGGTGCTGCTCGGAGTGCTGCAAATATGCAGGACATGAATCGGCGTGCAGGTGTCACACATTTCGCAATGTGACGGGATCTATCAAGCAGTTTATGCAGGTCTTTCCTGGATGCTGGAGTGTGTACCATGCAACTTTGGTATTCTTCAAGCAGGCATGTGATCTTTTTTTGGTCCATTAGTTGTTTAAGCAGGGGAAATTTCAGTCATAGACGACTGGTCTTCCTCATTCCACTGCTGGTCGATAGCAAGCCTGAGCCTACACTTTTACCGACCCAAGGGATTTTGAACCTCCCACACCACATAGACATGGTATGAGAGCAACCGGCCTTTGATGACGCTGTAAGTTATCCACAGCGGTGGAAATCCAAATTAGCAGAGCTGGGGGCACGGGGAATCGAACCGCCGACCCTCAGATTAGGAGTCTGACCTAGAAAAAAGTCAGACACTCCGCCACAGAGAACGCCTCGCATTGGGTACAGGAAAAAAAAACTGACATTTTTGTTAGGTTATCGTGGGGACACACAGCATCCCACTGAGCCGCGAGAGGGATGCAAATAGTGTATTTCAGAGCTGTTTCAGCAAAAACGGGAATTTAATTAAAAAATCAGAATACCCGTTTCGGCGGCCAGAAAAAAAACGGAATTCCGGTTAAAACCGGAGAAATCACATTCCTGTTCAAGTGACTCATCCCGATATTGTGGTTCAGGGATGTCCACTCTAATTTGTTCTGGAGAGATCTCAAATCCCAACCATTCAAGAGTTTTTGGTGGGTGTGACGCATTTCACCAGGGATTGTGCCAGTCCCAGCTATTTTGTTGTTTCAATCAAATCTGTGTATGCTCTGTTCGCTTTGTGCCAGGTAGAGGCCACTCCCACAAAATCATCCAAGTAGCAGTATATGAAGTGGCCCCGCCCCATAGTAAATAGACCACTGCCTTTGTAGTTTTGGCGCGTGCTACTGACGAGGTTTGACATCTGAAGGTTGATTGATTGATTGATTGGTGGTTGCTTTACGCCGTGTCAGCAGCATAGGCCATATTCTCGGCGAGAAATGTTTGTTTTTTGTTTAAACCATCGCTTTTACATGTAAAAGCAGACAATCAATTATGTGCCATTAGACACTCATTAAATTAGAAAGCTCACAATCATATATTTGTGGTCAAGGGAAACAAATTCCCATAGAAAAAGAACAGTTTTATTAATAATTGATAGAATTTATTTAGTAAACTATATGAGGTAAAAAGGTCATGCATACTGTCTGCAGTGTAGAATTGTTGGCGCAGGGCCAACAAATCAATGCAAGTTAGTCAAATGTGTTTGAGTGTCAGCCGGGACTGACACCCAATACATTCAAGGGGAGGTTCCCCATTGGGCAGAAAGGCCAATACGGCAGCGGCTAAGGACCACTTGGTCCCGCCGACCTCCCGCATGAGTCTGTGGTAGTTTTCCCACAGATGGTTCAATTTCTTTATGTTTATTAATGTTTTCATCCCACTCATGTTGCCATTTGGATTTTATGTGGGTGGCTATTAGTGGTTTCAGATCAGAGTGAGGGATCAGACATGGTTCAAGATCACAGTTCAGGGCCTTCTTCGCAGCCCGATCAGCTCGTTTGTTTCCTTGTATGCCGGCATGGCCAGGCACCCAGTACAGGTGGATGTCATACCCATCCGTTGCCAGGTGGCAGTAAGGTGAATGGCGACTACCTGTGTATGTAGTTGGCCGGCGCCCACCCCTGTCCGACGGATTCTGGGGGGTCACGTAGGGGTAATTAAAGACCAGCATCCCTGGCGGTTTTGGTTTGTCCCTCATAAGGGGATAGGCACCGCCATGTATATAAATATATATTAAAATATACATAAATTAAATTGTGCTAAGTTACTATTTACATTAATAGCCATGAAAGGAATTAGCATTTCGTACTGCCCACTGTTGATGTGTAGAATATTTATCATTTGCAGTACGATTGTTGATATATTATGTCGTGGTGGAGAACTTAGTCTCTCCCGATTGGAGGGGCTAGTTACTTGTGTTCTGCAGGTCATGCAGTAAGGGTCGGAATGAGTTTTTTCTCTCTAATTATTATTCCTCAACTTTCGCCCCCTCTGTCTTCCTTTTTCCACACCTTTTAGGAAACATTTTCTAAGGATTATTCTAGTGGATCAACGTTGACGAAGGTGTGAGAGTTGGAGGGTTTGCACTTATACATATTATACACTACTTTTTTCAGTGCCTCCCTGATTCTTATAATAAACTGCAAATTTCTATATTCATTAGTACTTAAAGTAAGCGCTTCTGGTAGTTCATATATGACAGCGTGTGTATCGACTCCTGCCTTATAGCAGTTGATGATACACTTGGTATAATTTGCCTGGTAGGAGTAGGGGTTCTTGGTGGCACCCTAACCTTCTACTACTAGATGTATTACATGCCAGCTTTGTGTCCGTGGACTCTCAATTGTTATAAGTAACACTGCCCTTCTACTTTCATGTACTTTACACCGGAGCTGATTGCCGAGGGTGGCAGGTCCTGGGTGTGTCTGCGTGACGTTCCACGGTGTAATACCTTCTGGGATCTACTGACCAGGCGACGCGAACACACAGGAGGATGGACTGAGGGAGCTCGAAGAGGAGCCGCTCCGTGCAAGCTGGAGCACCCCGCAGTCGTTTCTCCTGATGTGGGAGGCGGCGGGGGTGGATTTAGCAGCTCTTGCTTCCTCCTGTTGAAGGAGTTCCACTTGTGGGGTATGAATAATTCTCCTGTCTCCTAGCAAAATACAATCTATCGAACATAAGCTGGGAGAGGTCACTTAGGACGACAATACATTTAAAGCTCCTTTCTTCACCTAGATCAATGTTGATTGCTGAACTGTTTGTTCTTGCAGCTAACTAGCTAGTCTCTGCTTTAATCAGAGACAAATCTAGGCAGTGCGCATATGGATACAAATATATTTGTGAGGCTTCTCTCCCTTTCGAGTTGGATCTCGTGTTGCCTTCTATCATTTTCAATTCTCATTGGTTAGCCCCGTGAGATTCTAGGGGGGGCAGTGTAATAGTCTGTACATGAGATCCACTACCATGCGGTGGCGGCAGACACTACGCCGCACACCTACAGTTACATTGAACTGCGCTAGGTGGTGGCACGCTAGCCACTGGGCAGGGCCCTGACTGTGCTGCCCTCTACTGAGTGTGACTAGCACACACCCCCACCCACCTAGAGAGGCGATGTGGGACCTAGCGAGTTAGGGGGCGGGTCACTTGACTGTTGATGCCATGGAGAGTGGATAGGTTTATCAATAAACCAGGTGAAGCATACTGTATCTGGATCTTAGCATTCTTCCGTGTGTGAGTGACAGCGAGTGCAAGACAGTGGAACGGCTGACATCAGGCCTACCACATATATATGACATCGGCCAAACAGCCTGAACTAAGACAACAACTACATGGCCTCTGTTGTCTAGAGGTTAGGGTTTTGAACTTGTAATCTGAAGTTGTTTGGTGTTGTGGGTTCAAACCCCATACAGTCCAAAATCTTTTCACATTCAACAACAAAAAAACCGTTTTCCTTCTATATGTGTTTCTGATTGAATTATGCAATGTAATTGTACCAACATATATTTTACATTAAAGCAAATATATTTCCGGTTTGAACTACTGTAAAGAAAATTGAAAATACCTCAGTCCCAGCCTCAGACCACCCCCCCCTCCCACCCTGACCTCAGCACTGACCCACTTCCAGTACTACTCACCCCACACATATTTGTTTCTATAAACATAAAAACAAAGCAACGTTGTGCTTGGAGAGCATTTGTCGGAGTACGGTTCCCGTCGCCAAGAGCTACACCGGACCCGTTTAGCGATATAGCGAATGGTAGACAGGAAGTGTGAACACTTATTTGTCTCTCATTTTTGTCGTCATTTTTGTTGTTGTTGGTACATTAGTTGTCCCAAGCAGGGGAAATCCCAGTCACAGATGACTGGTCTTCCCCTCTCCACTGCTGGTCGATAGAAAGCACGAGCCTACACTTTTACCAACCCAAGGGATTTTTAACCTCCCACACCACATAGACATGGTATGAGAGCAACCGGCCTTTGATGACGCTGTAAGTTATACACAGCGGTGGAAATCCAAATTGGCAGAGCTGGGGGCACCGGGAATCGAACCGCCGACCCTCAGATTAGGAGTCTGACCTAGAAAAAAGTCAGACACTCTAACCACTCCGCCACATAGAACGCCACAAGGTCGGTCCCATGGTCGGAAGATTTAAAGAAGTTTTCCTGTATTTATTAGCAATTCGAATAATAGTTTTGTAGGATAGACATTTACAATTACCCCCCATTAGCCGGTTGGATGCGTTTAAGTGAAACCTGTCTCAGCTTGTCGCCGTCGACTGTCACTTCCCAGATCCCCGTTCCGGATTTCTTCAGGGGTACAAACGTTGTAACGTCTGTAACGTTTGCGCTAAAGAGGAATAAGGTGAACATTGACAGATCAACAATGGATGAATTCCTTTTTAATTTAATACACCTTGCGGTCAACGGACACCTGTCAAATGTGGAAACAACGCCATTGTTCTCAGGCAATTTCTTTCCCACCAGTATACGGTTTGTTTTTGTTTGTTGTTGTTTTACGTCCTTTCAACATCTAAGGTCATATCAGGACGGACACCGACTTGTGACAGCGCACACTCATGGCGACTTTATAGTGCTGCCATACTGGGAAATCAGGCTGCCAGCCCCATGACCCAATATCCCACTCAGTCACATTATCCTGACGCTGAGCTAATCAGTCCTTGCCCTATCGTATTAATGCCGAACGCCAGGCTAGGAAGCGACAAGTATCAATTTTAAAGTCATTTGTTTGACTCGGCCGGGAGACGACCTTCCGCACGCGATTCCTGCGCTCTACCGATTAGGCCACCGCGCCCGGTATGCATTGGTCGAAACAAACAACACGGAAAACATGGAAATATTATAAAGAACTTTTGCAAGTTCCAGTATATATATATATAGTTTTGTTATTTCTGTATTATAAGAGAGTATATTAAAGTTAAACTAGACTTACCTGTAAGTTGATGTGTAACAGATTCTTTCGAATCTCTACGAACAAAGACAAGGATCAGGGGAAGAGTATAAATAGCCTGCGTCTGTCGTGCCACCTTCAGTCTTTGTAGTATGAAGAAAATGTTGTAATCTAAAGGGGCTGTCACATTACAGCGCATCTCGCAAGCGCCAATGTGTAAAATCACTTTTTTATGTCGAGATGCGTCAAACTTTTCTGCAAAACACTTGAATTATGCTCATGGCACGTTCGCAGAAAGCCGGTGAACGTTTCATACGTTATTCGATCTCCAGAACTACGCCTCATACGTTACATGTCAAGATACGGTGGAGAAACAAAAACGTATGTTAGATGTACTTTAGACGTACCTTAGACATAGATTGTCAGTACGCTGACTGTATGTTTCCACTGCCATTAACGTAGGTCAACATAGTGCAATGTAGTGAACAACGTTCATCTAACATAGTCTAACATACGTCTAATGTACACCTAACGTATACATAATGTACGGCCGACGTAACATCCATACGTTGTCGTATGTCAAAAGTTTTGTGCATGCACAAAACTTTCGGGACCCCCCCAACGAGCATCGACGTATATACACTTACATCGACGTATGCATAAGGATTGATTGATTGATTGGTGGTTGCTTTACGCCGTGTCGGCAGCATAGGCCATATTCACGGCGAGAAATGTTTGTTTTTTGTTCAACCACTGCTTTTACATGTAAAAGCAGACAATCAATTATGTGCCAATAGACACTCATTAAATTAGAAAGCTCACAATCATATATTTGTTGTCAAGGAAAACAAATTCCTATAGAGAAAGAAAAGTTTCATTAATAATTGATAGAATTTATTTAGTAAACTATATGAATTGGTACAGTCCAGCTGCCCTTAAAAAGGCTAAAATGTTTTCCTGTTTTACTTGAGTAAAAAGGTCATGCATACTGTCTGCAGTGTAGAATTGTTGGGGCAGGGCCAAAAAATCAACGTAACTTAGTAAAATGTGTTTGAGTGTCAGCGGGGACTGACACCCAATACATTCAGGGGGAGGTTCCCCCTTGAGCAGAAAAGCATGTGTAAGCCACGAGTGGCCAATACGGCAGCGGCTAAGGGCCACTTGGTCCCGCCGACCCCCCGCATGAGTCTGTGGTGGTTTCAGATCAGAATGAGGGATCAGACATCATTCAAGATCACAGTTCAGGGCCTTCTTTGCAGCCCGATCAGCTCATTTGTTTCCGTGTATGCCGGCATGGCTAGGCACCCAGCACAGGTGGATGTCATACCCATCCGTTGCCAGTTGGTTCATTTTATGAATGATCGTTGCTAGAATAGGGTGATTCATTTTCAGTCCAGCAACAGCCAGGAGGCTTGATTGATTGATTGGTGGTTTCTTTACGCCGTGTCGGCAGCATAGGCCATATTCACGGCGAGAATTGTTTGTTTTTTATTCAACCATCGCCTTTACATATAATGTAAAAGCATACAATTAGTTAGGTGTCAATAGACACTTTTAATTTTTTAAAGCACAAAATAATATAATTAAATAAAATAGGTGAGAGAATTAATTAATAAAAATTGTTTTAATGAATTATATGAATTATATGAGGCGGTACAGACCAGCTGCCCTCAAAAAAGCTAAAATGTCTTCTTGTTTAACTTTGGTAAAAAGTCCATGCATGCTGTTTGCAGTGTAAAATTGTTGACGCAGTGCCATAAAATCAACACAGTTTAATAAAATGTGCTTGACTGTCAGTGGGGACTGACATCCAATACATTCAGGGGGAGGGTCCCCCTTGAGCAGGAAAACATGTGTTAGCCACGAGTGGCCAATACGGCATCGGCTAAGGACCACTTGGTCCCGTCGACCCCTCACATGAGAATGTGGTGGTTTTCCCACATATGGTTCAATTTCTTTAAGTTTATTAATGTTTTCATTCCACTCATGTTGCCATTTGGATTTGATGTGGGTGGCTATTAGTGGTTTCAGATCAGAGTGGGGTATCAGACATGGCTCAACATCATAGTTCAGAGCCTCCTTCGCGGCCCGATCAGCTCGTTCGTTTCCCTGGATGCCGGCATGGCCAGGCACCCAACACAAGTGAATGTCATATCCATCTGTTGCTAGGTGGTTCATTTTGTAAATGACCTTTGCCACGAAAGGGTGGTCCGTTTTTAGCCCAGCAATAGCTTGCAGGCAGGGAAACGAATCGCTGTATATTACATATTTAGTGTGCGGCCCGAGGGCGCCGCGGGGGACGCCGGGGCGTAGGCCGGGGACTCTCCCCGGCCGGGTGCTGGAGAGGGCCCCGGGGTGCCGGGGGCGGCCCGGGATCCCTTCCGTCCACGTCCTTTTCCTCGAGGCATCCTGAGGCTGAGCTGGGGCAGAGATCCGAGGTGGAGTAGCCAAGACTGGAAAAAGGCAGAGAGCTGGGAGACGGCAGGAGGGCGAGTGCCTGAGGGAGGCCGGCGGGCGACCTTATAAGGGAAGGGGGAGGGGCGACAGCGGGTGAGGTGTGAATGCTGCCGGCCCGGGGGAGGGCGAGAGGTGGCGAGCAGCGGGCGTCGGGTGAGGCGCGAGTGCTGCGCGACAGGGGGGCGGGGGGAGGTGGCGGCGCGCCGCGCCGTCTGCCGAGGTGAGAAGGCAGCGCGACAGCGCGGGGCGGGGGAGGGTCTCTTCCTCTCCTCGCATCAAACGCAATGCTTCGCATTGCGACCAAATCGGGGAAAACAATAGACAAACATATCAGTCCACTGAAAAGTGAATGCATCTGTTCTCCCAACCATAAGGGTCTGGTTCTCAACTGACATATTTGGGTAGCTGATGATTTAGTCGAGAGGCAAATATATCTACTTTTGGCATTCCAAACCAGCCACATATGTCTATAAATATGTCAGGGTTCAGTGACCACTCGAACTGATCCTTAAATTGTCTTGAGTGTAAATCAGCTAACACACTTTTTACTCCTGGGATGTGTGTGACTGTGAGCCAACAGTTATTATCTTGTGCCCGTTCCCAAATTTGCTTCGCAACCACCAGACATTTTCCTGAACACGTACCTGCAATGTTTTTCAGATATGCTAACACTGTTCATATTCTTATATGCAAATGTGGTTCCTGACACAGACTCTTCAGCCTAAAGAGGATCGTCTTTAGTTCTAGAACATTTATGTGATCATCTTCTGAATCTAACTAACTGCTCCAAGTCTGACCTTCTGTCGAATGGGCCCTCAGCCTGATTCAAAGGCATCTGTAAATAGCTCCAGATCAGGGTTGGTACTCCGGATCTGTTGGTTTATTTTGTCTCCACCATAACATCTCCTCTCTCGCTTAAGGCGAGATCCATATATTTTCATCGAAATTTCCCTGTGCACGTTCCCTGTCCCTTTATAATGCCTTAAACTGTGCTCTTGCATATTCTAACCTGTGGTGTATGAGACTAAGAATCCTATTAGGGCAGCAACATCTCTGATCTTTGGTAGATGTTGATTCAGCATCTCCCCAGTGACTAACCATAGCTTCTCTTTCTTTTCTATCATAAGTGAAACAATCAATCACAAACCACAAGAAGGTTAATTTTGTGTCGGAATTTAACTGCAACTTCTCCTCATTAATCTGTCTGACAGAGAGCTCTTTGGTTGTCCCCATAATAAAGCTATCATCTATGTACGGGAAGCAGATAAGGCCTAATTCTCCCATTGGTTTCAACAGTTTTGTAAACACTCTTGGCCCTGGGGATAGGCCATTAGGTAACACCTGGTATTGAAATATTTCATTTCCCCAAATAAAGCGTAAGTATTTCTTCGGGGAATCTAAAATGGGTACAGAATAATATGCATCGGTTAGGTCTACACTAGCCATCCACACTCCATTCTCAATCAAGTCAAGTGCTGTATTTAGGCTAAACATCTTGAAGTGCTTGTATTCAACAAGTGTATTTAGCATAGTAAAATCTAAAATCATGTATAATTTGCTGTTAGGTTTTAGTTGTAAAAATATATTTGAGATCCATTTACCTTCCACCGATTCAACCTTTTTTTTAGTACTCCTTTATCTAACAATTGTGATTTCCTGATCGACAAATGCAATTTCGTTAGACATTAAACGGAACAGTATAGGTAGCTTAACCGGGAGATGTTGGTAAATGAATATGATGTCATAACCTCTAACGCAATTCCAAATCCATTTATCAGAGTAACCTTTTGCTAATTCATTACATGATTATCTATGTTACCTGCTCTAAAGTTCTGATAATGTTCCACAGGTATTACATTGTCCTCAGACTCACTCATGGTATGGGTGACTCTACTTCCGAAAACCCGTTTTGTGTGACACCCCTGTCGTGCACGCATCTCTGAGCCGGTTCGTTATTAGACATGCTTGGGTAGTCAGCTGACCTGTTGTAATGACCTGGCTGGGACCCCGGCTTGTTCACGGTTGAGTAGGGCGCTCCTCTATCGAAGTTGCCATGCCCCCCCCCCCTCTCTTGTAGCCACATGTTCGTCGCGTGGCGAAAGCAGGTCGGTATAAATCAGCTGATTTTGTCAATTTCTTGGGGGGGGGGGGGAAGTGACGTATTCATCACCGTGTCCGACTCGCTTGCACTTTTTAACACTTTCTTGTTACGGTCGCCAAGATCTACCTTAACAAATGCTCTGTAGGAAGCTCTTTCTCGCCGTATTTATCTGGCTTCCTTTACCTAGGGGGTTATTCACTACCTTGTGGATGTTCGCCAGCCTGTCCATTTCGAGTTGACTGTGGGTAAAAACCAGTACTTTAATGGCATCTATCTTTGGCTTGGCTTGTTCGTCTAGCTCATGGTCCCCTTTTCCTCGGGAGAGGGTTAGGGCCAGGTAGGTGCAATTGCTATAATGGCTGCCACCACACTTTAGTCGCCCACAGCATTCCATCCAATTTTCTGCCTTCAACAAACTGTATCTTGTCGTTTAGAGCCTGTACATGTGCCTCTGGAATAGCTTTTATCCCTGTGTACTGACTGCCTTGCCACTTCCTAAATCACTTTTTTGCTTTTACTGTAGGCATAGTGTGATATGGCTCCTGCCAAATTATTGTCTAACTCAATTCTTGGCTTAATTGTTTTTTTAAATCTTTTTGTACGATTCTTACAGTTCGCTTTGTAGGGTGCCTTCCCTCAATTCTTCAGGGAGTTTAAACACATTCCATACCACCTTCCATAAACACCTTCCACACCAGTCAGTCACATCAACCTAGGTAGTACCTGCGCCGCACTAGTGGTGGGTGCTGGGACGTTGACACCTGTCATACCACCCGTCACTGTTACCGGTGTTTTATTTATTATTTTCTGAAGCATTGTCAACTGGGTATCACAGGGCATTTTGGCATCTTGTAGAGTGTATGCTCGGATCTGTGGCTGTGTACGTAGGCCATGAGGAAAAACAATACAGACAAAGAGAAAGTAAGAGAGTAAAGTGTAAGAGAGAGTCCAGCCCTCTGGTTTATTATTATATAGTTACATGTGTTCTTGGTAGGATATCATGCCACCTCTTTCCACCAATAGGAATCTAGCATTCCTGGTCTCACCAATAGGAATCCAGCATTCCTGGTCTCTAAGGATACCAGTGGTCTGCCCACCACCGGTAGCTGTCTGGCCCCTTGGCCACCACCAACCTTGACCTCTTGAGTGTGGCGACCCCTATCCCAGCAGCAGGGCTAGGCCCTGAGTGCAATCACACACAGACCTGCCAGCACCACTATGACTATTTATATCCCACTCAGACACCACCAACCCATATATATAAATAAATATATATATATATATATATATATATATAAATTTATATATATATATACATATATGTATATATATGCATATATAAGTGAAGTGGGCGTGCCTACTCGCCTTGAGCAATTTGCGCACTCGTTCAACGGGCGCGCAAATTGCTTCCGCATGTGCACGCGAGGGTTCTCGGGGGTAAAGCGTTGCTTGGCGACTAGCTAAGCAACGATAGAAGGTCGGGCGTTCGGGGCCTGACCCGGCAGACGTGTTTATGCATGCTCTGTCATTTCAGCCGATATTTGGTCTTTTTCTTATCTAAATTCTAAAACTAACGTAATCAAACCATACGGGAGGGAAAGGGAGTTATCTGCTTCTGTAATAGATATACATATTTCGCTGGTATCCTTGTTAGTTATGGTAAGAATAAAGTCGTGAGCTCTTGTGAAGGTGGATTGGGACGTTCCTTGCATTCTTTACTATCCTCCAGTATTACAGTAGATTAACCGCTATGGAAAACCTGATATTCGATTGCTTTATATGTAATTAAGGGCCTTAAGCCTAAGCAAGCCTTATGCAGTTACTTAACCCATCTGCGGGAATATAATGACGAGACCAGAACAGAATTAACGTAGTGTTACTTTAGGGCAGAAATTAACGACATTAACTCAGAACTGATTATCAGTGACAGCGGCAGCATCCCTAGCCGTACGCATACTTCTGGAATAATTCAGTAACATAAATAATACCCCGAAATGCGAAGGGGACAGCCAGCTAGTTGAAATAACCTAACTTATAGAATTAGGGAAACTTTAGGCCGATAAATGCGCTCGATGGCAAATTGCGTATGTAGACGAAACTCTGGCTGTCCGCCTTTAGCGCGGGGCGGACAACGACGGGGACGGACTAACCACAGACGGGAGGAGGAGCCGCAGCAGCCCGCGGCAGGCCCAGGAAATTCACATGGAAATTATTACATAATATTACATACAATTAACACGTTAGGCTCGCCTTAAGCGGGGGCAGAATAGCCGAACGGTTAAACTGGTGTCGTCTAATCTTCTCGGGGCTTCCTCCACTGTAATTTTATCACTATGACAACCCGCAGCCTCGTAGAATTTGCCTTGAACTGGACCGACAAATCTCTTCATGATGAATCGTCCGGTTCAGTACGTGGTTGCGGGGTGTAAATACATTTTTCGGTAGTTTAATATTTTCTTGTACTGTCATCTTTATATTCTCCCCATTTTTTTCTAGCCCACGATTTGGACAAGGGTAGTACACGAGTAAGATGCGCAGTGGCGTTCAGCAATTTAAACATTATAACACTATTCCTACAAAATTCTGCTCGGCGCAAGTAAAATGCGCAGGTGATTCAAATTCTGCCAGGAAGCATTTTGGAGCGCGATTCTGTGCGACACGGATTCAAAGTAAAGTATGTATAGTCCTAGCGACTCGGGTTAATCAACCCCTTTTGTAAAATATATTCCGTTTTATACGGAATATATCTTCCACCCAAATTGGATATACATAAGCGATATTCCATCTGTGGATTGTCGGCTATGGATATCCCATGTTACAGTTATTGTTGATGTTAGTATTCGCCATACGAATAAACAGAAGAAGAACTTTCCGGCCAGCAGCAACCACCCCAAGTACGTTCGCACCCCGAGAAGTCCGCCCAGGAGTATTTTTGTGGGGCTTGATCCAGGTAGGTCGGCGGTGTTCCAGGCCAGGGCAGTTGGTGTATTAGTTTGATCAGGACACCGCCGACATGTCGAATGTTATACACGGAAGCGTCGGTCCCGAGCGGCCGACTACAGCGCCACATTGTTAATGATAAACAGGCTCACGGCTCACCTCCTATATGCCTTTATTAGGAGATTTATTTTCTTTTATGTTTATTTGGGTTTATGCCGTAGCTGAAACACCGATAGCTGGCATAACCCCACCCATGTACGTGTCTATTAAAATCGGTTATATTCTTCAGAAATTGAAAATATATAGTAAAAAAAAAAACACATTGCTCACACAACGCATCTCAATTTCAAAATAAGAAATATATATCTATATGACAGCTATGGCGGTTCATGTTGAAAGGGAGGTCCTGTAAGGAGTCAATCCCCCTGAGACCAAGCCTTAGTTGGCCATCTGCCGTTTTGGCGCGGAAGTAAAACATACAACAGTATTATTCGTCCAAGGGACGCTTTATGGATATACCATTACCTGGTCGGGAGTAAGCGTGGTGCGGTGCCCCAATTGGGAAAATGCGCCGGGAGTATTTTTATATATACGGGGCCCGCCGGTCGCCAGTAATGTCCTCTTCCTTTTGGGCCGATTAATACAATATACATTTGTGATAGGCACAAATTTGCGCTCGGGCGCGTTGTCTTTACTTGTCATACGGTACACCACGTCATTAGCTACTTGGTATTTTTTTTAATTCTCTATAAATACGGTGAGAAATTCCTGGAGAGCAATTTGCGCCCAGGCGCATCTATGAGTACGCTAGTGAAAAGTTTGAAAAATTTGTTCTTGCGCCCTGGCGCGTTTATTCATAAGTGTCTGTGCGTCATCTGATGCACTTATTATAAGTAATTGAAAAAAAAACAAAAAAAAAAACAACGAGAAGTAGAATTTGCGCCCAGCGCGGTCAGCGATAATTTTTCGCTGAACGTGCCGGGAAGCGATCATGTCTTTGTTATTTTCAGGTGCTACTCCCGCGAGCCATTGTAGTCCCGCCCACTTTGCTATTTTTCAGATGAACGACAATGCTTGTTGTTCGTCTGGGGGTGCAGTGAAGTGGGCAATTTGCGCACTCGTTCAACGGGCGCGCAAATTGCTTCCGCATGTGCACGCGAGGGTTCTCGGGGGTAAAGCGTTGCTTGGCGACTAGCTAAGCAACGATAGAAGGTCGGGCGTTCGGGGCCTGACCCGGCAGACGTGTTTATGCATGCTCTGTCATTTCAGCCGATATTTGGTCTTTTTCTTATCTAAATTCTAAAACTAACGTAATCAAACCATACGGGAGGGAAAGGGAGTTATCTGCTTCTTTAATAGATATACATATTTCGCTGGTATCCTTGTTAGTTATGGTAAGAATAAAGTCGTGAGCTCTTGTGAAGGTGGATTGGGACGTTCCTTGCATTCTTTACTATCCTCCAGTATTACTGTAGATTAACCGCTATGGAAAACCTGATATTCGATTGCTTTATATGTAATTAAGGGCCTTAAGCCTAAGCAAGCCTTATGCAGTTACTTAACCCATCTGCGGGAATATAATGATGAGACCAGAACAGAATTAACGTAGTGTTACTTTAGGGCAGAAATTAACGACATTAACTCAGAACTGATTATCAGTGACAGCGGCGGCATCCCTAGCCGTACGCGTACTTCTGGAATAATTCAGTAACATAAATAATACCCCGAAATGCGAAGGGGACAGCCAGCTAGTTGAAATAACCTAACTTATAGAATTAGGGAAACTTTAGGCCGATAAATGCGCTCGATGGCAAATTGCGTATGTAGACGAAACGCTGGCTGTCCGCCTTTAGCGCGGGGAGGACAACGACAGCAACGGACTAACTGCAGACGGGAGGAGGAGCCGCAGCAGCCCGCGGCAGGCCCAGGAAATTCACATGGAAATTATTACATAATATTACATACAATTAACACGTTAGGCTCGCCTTAAGCGGGGGCAGAATAGCCGAACGGTTAAACATGTATATACGGTCATCTAAGGTCATTGTACCGCGTCGGTCCTCTGACGCGGGACGATTACGTAATATGGACCCATATCGGTCCTCTCTATACTACTTGCGACCGATGCGCGAAAAGGAAGAAAGGAAGGCGGGGGTGGGAAAAAGAGGCACTTTATTGAAACACCTCAGGAAACAACAGATTATGTACAGGGAAAAAGGTAAAAATAAACTTAAGACTAAGGAGCTCCGGGGGAGCTTTCAGAGTTCGAGCTTTCAGAGTTCGTGGCGAGGGGCGCCGAAGAGCCCTCCACCAAAAGAGGAGGAGAGGGCTCGAGGCGCGCCCGAGGCGGGGGCACGAGGCGTGGCCGCGTCTGAGGCCCAGGGCCTGGGCCGGGATACAGGGCGAGGGGTACCCGGGCGAGGCTTGGGCGGCGTCCTGGGCGGAGGCTGGGGAGATTGAAGCTCTGGGTGTGGTGATGAGTCCGGGGCCTACGTCGACAGGGATGCGGGCGGCCAAAAAGTTGGGGAGGCCCGCTCCCTGGAGAGCTGCGGGGAGGAGGTGCGGCGAGGGTCGGAGAGGGGGGCAACGAAGTCCTCAGGGCTGGGGGGAGTGTGGGTCGGGGTCGGGTCGGGGGGGTTGAGGAACGTGGTGTCGTGGAGGTCGTGATGGTCGGCGGCTGTGATATCTCAGGAGGTTTTGTGGTCAGTGTAGGCGGCGTCTGGGGCCTGTGGCGCGAGGTGATGGTCTCCGGCTGTGTTCTGGGTGGCGTTTCGATCGGTGGTCGTTACGGGGTTGTCGGCGGAGGTCAAGGGGTTGTCGGCAGAGGTATAGGTGAGGCGCCGGTTATGGCCCCCCCGGACCGGCCGGGGGGGGGCCGGCGGATCAAAAATCCGCCGAGGCGGCCGGGGTCTGGCACTCACGGGCTTGCTTGGTGAGGCACAGGGCCTCGCTGTGCATAGTGAGAATGCGCCTCACGTTGGCACAGTAGGCGCATATGTGCCGGTGTCTGTCCCCCACCTCGCCGTGGGCCTCCCCGAGGGGGGCCCGATCGCACGAGGTGGGCTCGCGGTTCCAGGCGGCGCAGGGAGCCCCGTGAGCCTCTCGGCTGTAGGCGATGCGGGTGTTGGCTTGGGTCCGGGGCTGCTGTGCGCCTCGGGGAAGGTCCGCTCCTCGGGGGGCTGGTGCTGTCGGGACGGCCTGGGGGGCGGGCATGGTGATCACCTCGATTCGCACCAGGTTGAGGGCAACCGGGTCGTGCCATCCGTGGGGGAGCCTGCCGTCCGCGATCCAGGTGAAGATCGTCTCTGAGTACCGGCGGACGGTAGGCCACGGATAGACCAGGTTGTCCCTGAGCACGGTGAGGATGTGGTGGTGTAGGCCTGGGAGGGAGTGTGCAGGGAAGCTTGGGTGGCTGACGAGGGTGGTGAGGGCGAGGCTGTACTCATCCTTGGTGGCCTCACCCCTCTTCATTGACTTGCGCTCAGGCCCCCTCTTCACTAGGTCGGAGGGGAGTAGATAGTCAGGGGAGATACCTTTGCGTCTCCCCGTGTGCTGCGCCTCGGCCGACGCCAGGATTTCTCGGACGGCGTCGGCCGCGGATGCCGGGGTATGGTCGACGGCATCCTGGAGGTAGGCCGAGGGTGGGGCGGCCGAGGGGTGCGCAGTAAGGTGGCTGTAGCGCTCGTACTGCGGGTGCACCGCCCCCGGGAGAGGCGCTTGAGGTGGTGGTGGAGGGCACGCCCCCCCGACGACGTGCGCCCGAGGTGCTGGGGCGGGTGGCGTGCTGTAGGCCGGCCGCCGCCTCGGCGCGGGCGGGGGGGTCTCCTGAGGCCTCATGGGCGGCCTCGGACTCGAGCGCGTCGAGGTGGCCCATGATTTGCTGTAGCGCCTCGAGTATGGCGGCCTCGGTGCCCGAGGGTCGGTCCCTAGATGCCGGAGGGGAACCTGGGGCCGAGGCAGGTGAGGCGCTTCCTGGTGTGCCCCAGGAGCGTCCCGGCGTGGCCACGGCGGTCGTCCGGGCCCCTTTCCATCCCTTTCCCTTTCCGCTTCCAGGCATGGTGTGGATCGGCCCGAGTTGTTGGAGCCAAAAGTAGAAAAAGGGGGAGCTTGAGCAGGGAGGACGGCTGGAAGGCGAGTGACTGAGGGAGGCCGGCGGGCGGCCTTATAAGGGAAGGAGCGGGGAGGCGAGAGGCGGGGAAGGTGAGAAAGCGGCGGGGCAGGGGGAGAGGGCGAGGCGGGAGAAAGCTGAGGGAGGGATGACAGGGAAGGTGAGAAAGCCGGGCGGCGACAGGAGGCGGGGGGAGGCTCTCTTCCTTCCCTCGCATCACAGGGATGACAGGGAAGGTGAGAAAGCCGGGCGGCGGCAGGAGGCGGGGGGAGGGTCTCTTCCTTCCCTCGCATCAAACGCAATGCGAGCATTGCGACCAATGTGACTGAGTGGGATATCTGATGATGATGCCAGCGGCCTGATTTCCCAGGCAGCACTATAAAGTTGCCATGAGTGCACACTGTCACAAGTCGGTACCCATCCTGATATGACCTTAGAGGTTGCCTGGACATAAAACTCCAAGAACCAACCAACATCACATCCCAGGGCAACACTGGATGTCGCCCAGATTATCGGGAACTCCGCCAACAAGAAGCCGCGCACACATCTGGTGGTGGTCAGTTTCCCAGGTAATCTGAAAGGCTTGTACCGACACTAAGATCTGGTTTTATGAAGAAGTTATTTGTTTTTTGGGGGGGATTTTGAGGTCTTTTTGGGGGGGGGGGGTGTTCTTTGGTACATTAATTGATTAAGCAGGGGAAATTTCAATTGGGGATCATTGGTCTTCCTCATTCAACTGCTCCTTGCTCTATTCTAGTAATGCTGAGTGCCAGGCTAGGTTGCGACAAGCATAAATATTTAAGTCATTGGTTTGACTCGACCAAGGTTCAAATCACATGACCTGGCAAAATGCGAGGCAGGCGCTCAACTCTTTTGACCTTCCCGCCTGGTTAATCCTGACAGTAATGGGGAAAAAAAGCACAGGCCTATTTGGTAGAACATACTCTGTCGACGCACATGAAAAATGGCATTTATTAAGAAATAGTCACTAGTAGTAGTAGGCTGGGAAAGGCATTTACTTACATAAAGTTTCATAGTCCGAGGAAAACATCAAGTTTTCGAAACCAACATACTTAGGGTGCGTTTAGTGGGCACTTGTTGCTACATAGAAAGGATGCTTGTGGGGTCGGAATTGTGGGAGGCATGCCCAATTTAATGTTTCATGTTTACACTTCAAATATTTGCACTCAAACTAAAGTTTGTAGATCGCGTTTTGAAAAAGAGCACCAGGCTAGCAAGCGACAAGTATCCATTTTATAAGTAATTGGTTTGACTCGACTGGGAACCAAACTCCCGATCTCCCGCACGTGAGCATCGGTAAGGTGGTTGCATCAAAGAGCCTAGATGGCCTAACGGTTAGGAAAGCTTGTTTTATTTAACGACACCTCTAGAGCACATTGATTTTCATATCATGGGCTATTGGACGTCAAACATAGCATATTTCTTTGGAGGAAACCCGCTGCTCCCACAAAGGCTACTCTTTCCGATAAGCAGAAAGGGGACGTTTATATGCACTTTCTCACAGACAGGACAGCACATACTACATACTGCCTTTGATGAACCAGTCGTGGACCACTGGTTGGAATGGAAAATAGCCCAAACTGCGATCGGATGACCCACGCCTTCACAGGTGGACACGCTAACGCCTGAGCTACGTGCCGCTCCCTCCCCCTGATTCAGACAGAGGAAGCCTGAGACTGATGTGGGAAAAGGGGGGTTTATTC
This sequence comes from Branchipolynoe longqiensis, assembly GCA_030323885.1. Lineage (NCBI taxonomy): Eukaryota > Metazoa > Annelida > Polychaeta > Phyllodocida > Polynoidae > Branchipolynoe > Branchipolynoe longqiensis. Next base: position 24,740 of record JASIRB010000389.1, read on the forward strand.
AATATACAATATAAAGGTTACAACGATTTAAGTTAAATGTTTAAATGTTTTAAATGTCATTTGAGGTATGGGTTCAGTCCATCTGCTTATGGTAGAGGGAGGATGTGGGAACCCAAGGAGGTAGGCCCGGGAGCCAACCCCCACGAAGTGACCTTAATAAAGAGGGTGGGTGGGTGTGGTAAAACATTCTGCTTTGAAATCGGAGCCCGAATGCGGGTCAAGCTGCGACACCGGAGGATGGGGGTGGGG
>JASIRB010003633.1:0-125041 GCA_030323885.1 Branchipolynoe longqiensis
GCCGACTAAGTGGCAGGTGGCGACCATCAAAGGGGCTGCCGACTCAGCAAGATGGCCGCCAAAATGGCCGCCGCCGACACCAGGGGACGCGGCGGCGCGCGGGGAGACTGGGAGGCGGCGAGTTGAGGAGGCGGGGAGGCACCGGCCTAATAAAGGTGGCATTCCATTGGTGACAAGTGTGCCACGTGATGTGTGACATGCGGTTGTACGATTCCACACGTAAGCTGAGATTCCATTAGCGTATACTGCGACATACATGGTATAACAATGTGATATGTGACACAGTTGTATGATTCCGCACGTAAGCTGAGATTCCTTTAGCGCGTACTGTGACACACAATGTATAACAATGTGATATGCGACATACAGTTGTACGATACCACATGTAAGCTGAGATTCCATTAGCACGTTCTGCGACACACAATGTATAACAATGTGATATGCGACATGCAGTTGTACAATTCCACACGTAAGCTGACATTCCATTAGCGTGTACTGCAACATGCAATGTATAACCATGTGATATGCGACATGCAGTTGTACGATTCCACATGTAAGCTGACATTCCATTAGCGCATACTGCAACATGCACTGTATAACCATGTTGTAAAAATATACGGATTTTCGGTTAAGAGTTATATATTGGCAGAGAGCATTATTAGTCTTGGGCGACGGAGTGGGGACGATGTTATATAAACTAAAAGTAATAATATCCCACTCCCATTATGACATGATATAAGCTGTGTGAAATATATGTTCATATATTATGCCTGAGATTAATGAAGAGATGTTCCTATATAAGAGGCAGTACATGATTGTTGAAATGTTTCTCTATGCATCCATAAAGAGTGCAATTGGAGAAAAGACCATTTTAACAGAGATCTATTGTAACTGTATAACTACCTGCCCCCCCTGCCTTGACCACTGGGCCGGTCCACCAGCCTAATTTGCATATACACACAGGGCACCACCTGCAGCTGGGTTGAGTGACAGCTACCCCTACTGGGGGAGGGTGCCACCCACCCTGACTGTGGAGGTGCCTGATTGGCTGGCTGTGGACTGCCCAGTCACCTGCATCCCATTGGCCCTCTGACCACACTAGCCTCAAACCAAGATCTTAATTCTAGACTCTGCTTCAGACCCCCTGGAGAGAGATCACTCTACTCCTGGCTCTTGAGTGAGACACACCTACTCTTGAGCAGGAACCCCAGACACTCTGTCTGATGCTATCAAAATTCATCTATTCTAATTGAGTGTGTACACAGCCATAGGACTCCTGTCCCATGGGCTGTAGGCACTGCTTTTTATACAGGCTAAAGTAGTAATGAGATATTGTGTGGCTAGAAGGCAAGGGGTGTGGATGATAGGTCACTGGTAGGTGGACAGGAGTTGGTGTTAGTAAAGCACAACTTCTCCACTGTTTATCTGTGTCTTGTCTTCATTCTTCCTTAGCATTGGTTAATGAGTTGATAGACTAGTGATATGAAGGGGAGAGTTTCTGTGGTATTATCTGGTGTCCCAAACGTGGCCGGGCATCCAGTAATATTATAATGTGATATGCAACATGCAGTTGTACAATTCCAAACGTAAGCTGACATTCCATTAGCGCGTACTGCATCATGCAATTTATAACCATGTGAGATGTGAAATACAGTTGTACAATTCCAAACGTAAGCTGAGATTCCATTAGCGTGTACTGCGACACACAATGTATAACAATGTGATATGTGACATACAGTTGTACGATTCCACACATAAGCTGAGATTCCATTAGTGTGTACTGCGACACACAATGTATAACCATGTCTCAGTCTCATGTATAAAAGATCCAATGATGAACAATATGTTGACCATACAAACAGAGTAACCAGACAGAGCGGTGCTACACTTCTAAAAACACCCATGCCACTAACAAACAAACTGACTAAAGCACCGATTTACAGAGGTGGCACATTGTGGAATAAACTTCCAGTGAGGACAAGACAGTCCACAAGTCTCCTTGAATTTAAAAACTTTATGAAAATACAACCGGCCTGTCAGACCCTGACACGGTTATAGGTATTCTAAAGGCCTTCCTTGCCCTGACCCTTGTACATACATATATATATAAATGTTCTCAAATGCACTACACAGCCCTGCACGCTGATCCCCTTCCCGCCCTTACCCCACCCCTATTACACCTTCTTTCAAAACCTATTACCTAAAATTTTCCTTTAAATTGACATAAAACCTGTCTGATGTAAGTCCCCACTGCAATCTCAGACCGCGATCCCATCATTAGGCCACACAGAACGGAACACTCGTGATGGGATAAAAAAAAAAAAAAATTTAAATGGCCAGGTTTCCGCATTTGGTATTGGTGATTGGATCCACTGATTTGCATATTTGCAATATAGTATATATATATGTGTATTGTAGATATGTTATATCTTTTTGAAAAGAGAAGAGAGAAAACAAAGGAAGAAAGAAGTGTTTAAAGACAATTCTAGAGTCATCTTGTACATTTATTGATGCATGCTCACCAAGTGCATAATACATATGTTGAACTGGAATTGCATGCAGTTACTATTACGACAAATAGTCAATTTATATTATGCTTCTATTATCGAACAGGTTTTTCATGTGGTTATTATTGCAACTAATATTGTCATTTATGTACCAACAAATTGTAATTAACGGCCGGAAGACCAGTGCTCTGGCGCTGACAAAAGACATTATTCGCTGAATAAAATACATTTAGTAAAAAAAATATGTGACATACAGTTGTACGATTCCACAACTAAGCTGAGATTCCATTAGCGTGTACTGCGACACACACTGTATAACAATGTGATATGCGACATGCAGTTGTACAATTCCACACGTAAGCTGAGATTCCATTAGTGCATACTGCGACACGCAATGTATAACAATGTGATATGTGACATACAGTTGTATGATTCCACACATAAGCTGACATTCCATTAGCGCATACTGCAACATGCAATGTATAACAATATGATATGCGACATGCAGTTGTATGATTCCACACGTAAGCTGACATTCCATTAGTGTGTACCGCGACACACAATGTATAACCATGTGATATGCGACATACAGTTGTACGATTCCACACGTAAGCTGACATTCCATTAGTGCGTACTGCAACATGCAATGTATAACAATATGATATGTGACATACAGTTGTACAATTCCAAACGTAAGCTGAGATTCCATTAGTGTGTACTGCGACACACAATGTATAACCATGTGATATGTGACATACAGTTGTACGATTCCACACGTAAGCTGACATTCCATTAGTGCGTACTGCGATACACAATGCATACCACATTACCAAGGCCGTGTTCAAGTGCGCGCCTAGGGAACACCTCAGAGAAATTGTGAACATTGCACGTGTCTGAACGAGATTTACCTGTCGGGTGCCTCGAAAATGGCAGCCTCCATAGCGTGCACTTCCTGCAGCCATTTACAATTGAAAGACCAGCTCTGATTGGCTGACATTGAGTGACTACATCTCCATTTTGGAGGTGTTTTTGCCTCCTACTCGAAAAGCTTGACGTCCTGGAGTCAACTACTAGGTACACCTTGAACACAATTTGGCAAGAAAGATTCCGCGGAGCCGTCTTAGAGTCAGAGTAAACACGGCCCATGTGATATGCTTGTAAGTTGTAGTATTTGACCCGCAAGCTGAGATTCAATTAGTGCATACTGGCTGTATTCGATTACCGCGACCCGATGTAAAGATTTCAAATTCCCCCCTGATTGAAGTTCCCCCACGGGAACTTGAAAACGTTTTCAAATTCATCCCACGGGAATTTGAAAACGTTTTCGTTTTCCCTCCCTCATTTTAACTTTCGCTCCCCCCATTTTTGTGAAATTTTCTTTATTTTTGTTATTTAAAATAAATTTCATGACAAATATAATATTACACAGAGAATAGCATAATGGAAATTATTACTAGTACAACAAAACATATTTCACCCCAAATGACACAAAAAGTCTCCAAGATGGCTAAGAAAAAAATATTATAGGTCTGAATTTTAAAACGTTTTTAAAAGTTTTTTAAACAATTTTAAATGCCTGGAGGGGGGAATTTGAAAATAGGGGGAGGAATCTGAAAACTGTTTTTAATTTCCCTCCCGGGAATCTGAAAACGTTTTCAATTTCACGGCAGGGAAATTCAAAACGTTTTCAGATTCCCGGGGGGAACTTGGAAAGGGGGGAAATTGAAATCGTTAGACCGGGCGACTCGGATCACCCGAGTGGAGTTGACAAAAACACGTGCCGTGTGCAAAAAGGCCCGACCCCAGTAACCCATGTCTTTGCTGGGGGTGGCTAGGAATGATGATGTCACATTTGCGCTGGTACGGTCCTGCAGGATAACAGCTACCAGTACCAGTCCTGCATGGTGTTTTTTTTGGGTAATAATGCAGATTGATGAAATGGAAATATAACTAAACTATGCAATCATAACATACTTTAAATCCTATTTTGGTGTAGTTATATCGGTTATTAAAAAAGAGAACAAAGTTTTGGATTAAGCCACCATTTTTTTCAGCCCGAGCATGGAGAAGTGTATTCGTTTATTCAACCCGAGTATGTAGGATGTGCGTATGCGCCAAAAAGTGGCTCGGGTGACCCGAGTTGGTTAATCGAATAGGCTGACTGTGACACGGAATGATTGATTGATTGATTGGTGGTTGCTTTAAACCCCTGACACACTATGACGTAAGAGCCAACATAAGCCTAGCGTAGGTGATGTTTCGTCATTACGTTGAGGTACGTTGGGTTATGTTATGATGACGTTAGAATGACGTTAGACTGACATCGAGCTACGGCACGTTACGTCATGTCACGTCGAGTTACCTCAAGGTTTTGGACATGTTGAAAACTTTCGATGTAGCTCGACATGAAGCCGTTACGTCGGGATGACTTCACACTGATGTTAGGCCGATGTTAGGCTGACGTTAGGCGACTGTTGCAGCTGCGTCAGTGATGTTAGATCTACGTTCCGTTATGTCAGAGCGACGCACAGTCGGGGAGGAACGTGCAGCAAGCGTTAAGTGAACGTTGCTCGAACGTCAGCTGAATGAGTCTGTGGCATGTGGCGAACGTCGCTCCAACGTTTCGCTAACGTGTCCTGACATAGTTGACGTCGTTGATGACCCTTTAGCATGTGCATAACGTCGGCGATGTCATTCGAACGTGTTCTGAACGTGGTGTGAACGTATATACACAAGGCGTGTGTGGGTCGGATGCTTTGACTGACTTCGGCCCGCATTCCCATTACATCGAGCGCGTCAGCCATGCGCTGTGATCATGCTGACGATGTTGGCATGATGTCAGGACGACGTTAGGCTATAACAGTCGAGTCGGACATGCCGACGTTCGAGCGAACGTGATCACCCTAGGCCGATGTTAGAGCACCATTGGAGTCACGCTAGCCCAGCATCGAGCGTGCTGGAGTGTCGCTACTCTGACATTAACGCAATACGCTAGCCCGACATCACGGTGACGTCACACCCATGTCAACTACGCTGCATCGACATCCAACTTGTGCCGAAATTTGCATACTATGCCGAGAAGTTGGACGTACTATAATTATTTTCACGTTGTGCCTACGCTGACGTCGTTACGTCATAGTGTGACAGGGCCTTAACGGCGTGTCAGCAGCATAGGCCATATTCACAGGGAGGAATGTACACCAAGTGATATGCGTTTGTACAACTCCACATGTTCGCTGAGATTCCAGCAGTGTGTACTGCTGGTAGGTGTGAGTGTCGGTGTGAGTGTCGGTGTGTAGGTGTGGATATAGGTGTGGGTTGTGGGTGTGGGGGTGAGTGTGGGTGTTGATGTGGGTTGTGGGTGTGGGTGTGGAGGTGAATGTGGGTGCGGAGGTGAGTGTGAATGTGAATGTATGTGGGCTGTGGGTGTGTAGGTGAGTGTGTCTGTGTGGATATATGTGTCTGTGGGTTCTGGGTTTGGGTGTGGGTGTGGGTGCGGAGGTGAGGGTGTCTGTGTGGATGTATGTGTGTGTGGGTTGTGGGTGTGCGTGTGGGTGTGGAGGTGAGTGTGGGTGTTGATGTTGGTGTGGGTTGAGGGTGCACATGTGGAGGTGAGAGTGGGTGTGAGTGTGGAGGTGAGTGTGGGTGTGTGTGTGGAGGTAAGTGTGGGTGTGGAGGTGAGTGTGGATGCTTGTGGGTTGTGGGTGTGGGTGTGGAGGTGAGTGTGGGTGTTGATGTTGGTGTGGGTTGTGGGTGCCCATGTGGAGGTGAGTGTGGGTGTTGATGTTGGTGTGGGTTGTGGGTGTGCATGTGGAGGTGAGAGTGGGTGTGAATGTGGAGGTGAGTGTGGGTGTGGAGGTGAGTGTAGGTGTGGGTGTTGATGTTGGTGTGGGTGTGCATCTGGGGATGAGTGTGGGTGTTGATGTTGATGTTGGTGTGGGTTTGCATGTGGAGGTTAGTGTGGGTGTGGCTGTTGATGTTGGTGTGTGTGTGTGCATTTGGAGGTGAGTGTGGGTGTGGAGGTGAGTGTGGGTGTATGTGGGTTGTGGGTGTGTAGGTGAGTGTGTGTGGATGTATGTGTGTGTGGGTTACGTGTTTGGGCGTGGAGGTGAGACTTGGTGTGGGTGTGGGTGTGGAGGTGAGAGTGGGTGTGGGTGTGGAGGTGAGAGTGGGTGTGGGTGTGGAGGTGAGAGTGGGTGTGGGTGTAGAGGTGAGAGTGGGTGTGGGTGTGGAGGTGAGTGTGTGTGTGGAGGTAAGTGTGGGTGTTGATGTTGGTGTGGGTGTGCGTGTGGAGGTGAGAGTGAGTTGTGGGTGTGCGTGTGAAGGTGAGTGTGTGTGTGGATGTATGTGTTTGTGGGTTATGTGTGTGGGCGTTGAGGTGAGTATGGGTACCGGTGTTGATGTTGGTGTGGGTGTGCATGTGGAGGTTAGAGTGGGTGTGGGTGTTGATGTTGGTGTGGGTGTGGATGTGGAGGTGAGAGTGGGTGTGGGTGTGGAGGTGAGTGTGCGTATGGAGGTGAGTGTGGGTGTGGGTGTTGATGTTGGTGTGGGTGTGCGTGTGGAGGTGAGAGTGGGTGTGGAGGTAAGTGTGGGTGTGCGTGTGGAGGTGAGAGTGGGTGTGGAGGTAAGTGTGGATGTGGAGGTGAGTGTGGATGTATGTGGGTGGTTGTGGGTGTGGGTGTGGAGGTGAGTGTGTGTGTGTTGATCTATGTTTGTGTGGGTTATGTGTGTGGGCGTGGAGGTGAGTGTGGGTGTTGATGTTGGTGCGTGGGGAGGTGAGAGTGGGTGTGGGTGTTGATGTTTGTGTGGGTGTGCATGTGGAGGTGAGAGTGAGTGTGGGTGTTGATGTTTGTGTGGGCGTGCGTGTGGAGGTGAGAGTGAGTGTGGGTGTGGAGGTGAGTGTGGGTTGTGGGTGTCCGTGTGAAGGTGAGTCTGGGTGTGGGTGTTGATGTTGGTCTGGGTGTGCGTGTGGAGGTGAGAGTGGGTGTGGAGGTTAGTGTGTGTGGAGGTGAGTATGGATGTATGTGGGTTGTGTGTGTGGGTGTGTAGGTGAGTGTGTGTATGTGGATGTCTGTGGGTGTGGGTTATGTGTGTGGGTGTGGAGGTGAGTGTGTGTGTGGATGTATGTGTGTGTGGGTTGTGTGTGTGGGTGTGCGTTTGGAGGTGAGAGTTGATGTATTTGGGTTGTGGGAGTTGGGGTGCCGGTGGAGATGAGTGTGGGTGTGTTGGAGGCGAGAGTGCGTGTGGATGTATGTGTGTGTGGGTTGTGGGTGTGCCTGTGGAGGTGAGTGTCTGTGTGTGGGGGGGGGGGGGAGTGCTGGTCAGCGTCCCCAGGTCACACTTCAAAGACCCCACAAGTGGAACCGACACAGTGTTAACTAGCGGTATTTTACACACTAGAATCTTTATAGGAAATATAACCCTAACTTCTGTGTGTGGAGGCCGGAAAGCACTAATGTATGATATTACTCAAGCGATGATCCGCTTACTGTATATGCTTACTATATCTGCTTACTATATCTGTTCCAAGAAATATCAACCCAACAGAAATTAAGTGTGGTAAAGTCTAGTAGGGAGGGGTGGCTGGCTCCTCCTGCTGTGCTGTCTCCAGGTCATCTGCCTGCCACACCCCCTGCCCAGCTCTTTTATTCAGATTCAACACATTCAAAATACAGGTACACAGTTGCTTGGAGTCTCCTCAGTCAGAGAGTGTCACATGGCATTTCATTGGCTGAACCCCTCCAGTCAGTGGTGGGGGGTGGGGTGGGGGGGCAACCCATCCACCCCAAGTCAGATACATATTTTTCCATCAAGTTCACCAATTACACTTATATGGGAATATCAACCCTGTTTATATTTACATAACACCCGTGGTCACCAGTCCCTTAGATTGGGACAACTCCAAAATAGTAGGAGTTTCTACATGCCTTACTTTGAGAATTACATATTTTATCATCTTTAGTTCAGCAAACTGCCACCAGGTGGGGCAGGGAGGGCTCACCACACACACACACCACACACACTCCTCCCACCTCCAGCCTGACACCTGGCTTTGGCAGGTCCTGCAAACACTCACACACACACACAGCCCCCATGCATTGTCACCTGTGTGCTAACACTCCCTCAGATACTGGCATCTGTAAGTCATACCATAACAATAACAGGCACACAGAACTTAATTCTTGACTTAATTATTATACCCATTCTGTGGCATTCTTCACAGACTATTTGTCTGGGTGAAGAAACCAGTCTGCATCAACTGTATATGCTGCCCTTAGTTTCAGCATTTACCTCCTTTCATACAATATATAATACCAACAGACTTCAATTCAGTAATACATGTAAATATACCAATACAGTAATAATTTTCCAGAGTTCTTATCTCCAGTGGTTATATTTGATGTAGAACCTTAGAACAATCTGATATTAATTATCACTTCACTTAATATACATAATCTACCATGGTTTCACAACTTGGTTTGAATATTATGCATATGTATTTACCAACATGATAGAATGAATTAGGTATTATTAGAGAGGTTTTATAGTGGTACTTATATAATTGGAATATTATTATAATGACTTTATAGAAATAACTGGATGATTAAATATGATAAAAAGTTTTTAATGCTTCACATATGAGTTTGATGAAAAGGAGATATTTTAGAATTTATTTAAACTATTATTTATTTATGAACCAGACCTAAAAAGTCAGAATATTTTACATCGATTATCGCCCCTAGTTATTCCGTCTGTTCAGGATTCTTAAGCCTGGGCAGCGGAAAACTACCTGAAAAATATTCTAATTTGGCACCTCCTTTACTCCTTCTCCTAATTGTGGCTGGACCATATATATGTGACCATTCCATTGGTCTGGGTCTTATTACTTTGGACCCCCTTATCCTTATATGGATGCGCAAGCGACCCCAGCGACCCACTCTTCGTGCAGTCAAGCTCTGCTTACCATGCCTGATGGACTCTTCACACCATAACACCTGGAGGGTATCTCTATCACTTGTGACTCACCGTGCAAGTAGTTCCCTCCCTTGGGGAATGTATATGTATTCGCACTTGGTTGTTGGTACTCACAACAACTTAGTCTCCTAGGTTGTCTGACTACCGGTGCATCCCAACCTTTTTGCGCCCCTAGTACGGGTGCCGCAGTGCCTGATATCCAACTCAGTTTTGGAATACCATCAGTTCCTTTTGCACCTTATGTGAATCTAAAGCTTCACCTCAGCTTTGACTCCTAAGAGCCCCTCCAGTATTCAGCTGCACTGTCCCTGCTCACGGTACACACAGCTCACTTGCCCCCTGAGTGACACCTCTGAGTATCGCCATATGCCCCATATTTCCCTTTCACTTATCGGCCCTGTTTACATCCCATTACTGACTCTGCCTCGCAACTGCTTCCCGCTTACTTCCGGTTATATTTAAAGAGAAAGACGAAAAAAATGGATCGATGTTTGATCCTGACCACAACTGTACAAATTTTGGATTACACACATTAGCCCCCCAAGCCAAAGCCTGGATACTAAGCTTAGTTCTAATTCTACCTACAAGGTTGCAGGAGAGTAAACCTGGCTGATGACGAGCTTTTGCCCCTCACCAACTGGTAGGAATTATATGCCCCCACTAACACAACCGTAGAAAAGCTTTAAAACCATCTTTTCTGATCTCCCTGGACTCCACTGAGAACTGACCTGGTGGTGGACTGAACTCATAGTATTTGGCGGCATACTACCATGGACCCAGTCGGAATGACCGGAGTACGAGACTTTAGGCGCAATCTCCCACTCCTGCAGCGATTAGTGTTACAGTTAATGATTATATATTTACATACATACATCTATCTACAGTTATTTAGTTTATATGATAATTTATAAAGATAAGTGTAATAATTGAATAGAAGTAATGGTTTTTAGGTGAGAAGTTATTTACATGAATTTTTACGATAACTATAGACAAAATGAAAAGAATGGTGATGATCGAGGTTCTTAACCTGTACATATGTCAATTATAATCTCGCTCCCTTGTTAAACTCACTGCCCCGCAGTGTGTTTAATAACCCTTGATTAAGAATTGACCAGTACAGCTTTAATGTATATCATTGTGGTATATCGTATTGTGCCCACAAATATCATCATGGTGGATCATATGATTTTTATCTGCCTTAAGGCGATCTGGGCTGACAAACAATGACTGCGATTCCACTGACACTTGTGCCCACTAGGCCACTGCACTAAATATTTGGACAATAGTAAAACAGTCAAAACCAGCAAAAATTCAAGCTGATTCCTCGGCATCATGCTTCCATGTCAGGGTTTTAGTCCCAACTGGCCCTGATCCAAGTTTGCGCCCCAGCAATGTCCTAACTTTAACAAAATAGTGACATCTTTGATTACACTGAGTCTCCCAGAGACTAAAATACAAGACTGTGCAAGACTTAAATATAAGTCTATGAGACTCGTTTAGTAAAAAAAAACAGTATATAAAATATGCAGTAAGTCTTTTGAGACTTAATAGGATACCTCAGTAAGTCTACTTGAAACTTAAACTACTCGAATCTCACACTGAGATTGTACAACTACGAGTCTCTCATTGGGACTGTAAACACTGAGTATCACCTTGAAGCTTAAAACAAAAGACGTTTAAACCGTGATCTGACCTTGAGATCAAAATAACACCTGAACCTCACAATTGAGATTTAAACACTCTCAATCTCACCTTGAGATTTTAAACACATGTAATCTCCCTTGAGATTGTACTCTTATCTCACCTTGAGATTTTACCACTTCAATCTCACCTTGAGATTTTAAACATCATATCTCATTTTGAGATTTCACACACTCTCTCAGTCTCCCAGACTGGATTTACAACCCTACCCCAGCGCTGATTTTGGTACCATACACGTGTTTCACATGACCCATGTTTGCTGGGGCAACCCTACCAGAGTTGCCATACCAACATGGTCATTCATTACTTATACATGACGCATGTATGTCATGCCAACCCGACCAAGAGTTGGCATACCACCATGGCCATTCATCAATGTGCCCTGCACATAAAATACTCTAGGCCCTGCCTAGTGGACGCCTTGTCCTATCACTCTCTTCAGAGATTTGTTGGCCCCACCGCACGGACGTGTCCATGAATGGGCACGCCCCCGGCAAGGCGTCCGAATCCCTAGCAATAAAATACACAATACACACGTAAGCCTATGGGTACTCCACCATCCATTAATTAGGTGAATGGGAAGACCGAGTCAATACGTTTTGGACCTTCCAGGTCGACACCAAACAGTGTTTTACCACATGATGCAATACTCCTCGCAAAATTCACAATATTCGACCACACAAAAATGACACCTTGTCATATGAAATCACCGTATGCGATATACTCCTCGCATTAATGCGTAATCACGCTTAAGAACCACCAGTACCACACCCCCGGGGTGATACATGAATCACTTACACCACCATTCTCCGGAATGGTACTCGTTCCAGACTGCTGAAACACAAAAAACTTATTAACATACACAACAATAAGGCAAGACGAGGCTTGGAGCAAACCCAAGTTTGATAGAACCACAGGGTACCATACACAAATGAATTATGCAATAATTTTAACCGCAGGGTACACCAACATACGTTCACTAAACCACTGCTTTGTCAGTTACCTCAAGTGCAGTACATTACATAAGGGAAAAGCGACCATCATCTTTTCATTACCAAGGAAGTACCCTCCCAATTCTCAATTTGCAATAGTACTCCTAATATTCTCTTTAAAAAAAACCAACAGATGTTGCATATACACCACCTTTTAACCGTGCAAGGTCAACGCAGTGCATTCGCAAAACTCTAGGTTTCATGTCCCTTCTCCATTTTGGAGGGTTTGTACTTTCACCGGTAACACCAGTTTCACCTTACCCGGCGACACTATCTTTGTAACTACTCACAGCTTATAACTGCTAAGCTTCACAACAAGCTCTGCTCCATTATTGCCATATTCAGCATATGTCACCACTCAACCCCAACATATTTAGCCTATTCAATTACAGTGACAGCCGTTAGGCGACTGATGATGGACTGATCTAGAGTGTCAGACAGCTGATATCATCTGGTTGCCCAGGCTGATTGATCGAAATGATCATCTGCCAGCCAGCGGTTTACTGCCTGTTACATCCTTTGGTACCCAAGGTGCAATCTTCCCCAGAGCAGGTCTGACATTGGGTGCTTAATACCCTGACATACCTGTATACCGGAAGAATACTCTCAATCCTATTTTATGAACAGTGTAACAAGTAGCTGGTCTTCGTCCCCTGTGCACTGAGGATGTCGAACCCCAACTTGCAACTCTGTCACAAAACACTATGCAACTGCATTTGGACAGCATGTATCTATGCAGTCAAGGCAACAATTACTCAGTGAATATCCACTGATCATATGCATGAGGTCATCATCATCATCATCATGATATGCGACGATTAGTACAAAATACACCCTACTTTATTGTGCTCCCACACTCAAGGAACTTACTGATATGGATTTCACAGTCCTGGTGACCCACATTAAATAAGTTATATGAATTAGGAACCCACTTCTGCTGCTACTCTCATGAAGCACAATTGCCGACACTACCTAACACAGTGGCAACTGCGTGTAGATCTTGTTATGTCCACGCCGTGATGAGCAGGGTATACATGTCGAGTTACCGTCCAGTGGAAGTGCAATTATTTAGTGTTACTGCGGGGCTTCGGTGTGTGACTACCAAAGTTAATAGATGCGCCCCCTAGCATGGGTACAGCATCCAGAGTGGATCACCACACTGAGTTCAATGTGCGACGAGATACTCTCCAAATCTGCCCGCGAAACAATGTTCACACCAAAACAATGTTCACACCGAAACAATGTTCACAATACAGCTAATTGCACCTCTCACCCGTCTGTTCAGCAGCGGCCTGTACAGCTTCGATGCAGATCCTCTTCTTTTCCAGCTCCATTGAAGCCGAGGGGAACAGCCGTCCCCTCGCATGCGACCGCAGCAGACGGTCTGAAGCAGGCAGCTCTGGCGTGACAGCACCTCGCTTCGACCCTCCAGCCCTCGGTGTTGACTGGTTACTGTGCTGGTTGTGGCCATGTTGGCCACGACGCTCCCCGCCTCCACTGCCGCCATCTCCGTCAGTTGCAACCAACTTGGGAAGTTGTTTTGTGAAGCGGTTGCCTGTATGTGTGTAAGGTGTAGAACCTATCGGGCCGGTTGGGTCTGCTGGGTGGAGTCTCAGAGGGGCTGACTCAGAATGGGGCAAGCATGGCTGGTTGGGCTGCCCAGCTGACTTGGCCCCGTCGGGATAGGTGGTGGGTTTGGAGGGTCCCCTATGCTCCTTTCGCACATTGCGGGTGGGTTGCTGAGGATTTGGTGATGTTGCATCTCTCCCCCTCTTGCTACCCCTCCCCCTGGTGTTGTAATGGTGCACGACCCCCCCTCCCACTATTCCTTCTCCCCCCAAATGACATTCTCCTGGCAGCTTCATCAATGTCCATGGGAGTTTCCACATCCCCTACCAGGCGCATTTCCACATCCCTCGTACATGGGTGTGTGGAGGGCAGCAGTGCATCCTCCGGTCCTGCTAGCTTAAAGCTAACTCCCGCCTTTGACACTCCACCTGCACCCCCATGCCCTCTGCCCTCCTTTCCTTGGACAGGTGCACGCTTCACCTCACTCCTGGCTGTGACTCTACCAGAACCTGCCATTGGCTTGGTCATGCCATCCTTCTTCCTACCACTCCTCGCACGTTTCCTCTGCGCCCTTGTGAGTCTCGGCCTCATATCCTCCCACCGAACCTCGGGATCGACCAACTTCACCTGATCCCTATTAACAGTCCTCCGCCTGTTCTCTGGTCCGACGCATGTGATGACTGATCCCCACACTCTAGTTACCATGTATCCGGGGTCCCATTGCGCATCAAGTGGGCCACCTTCATTTACATAAACTAGCACCGAGTCTCCGACCACAATGATCGGTGCATTGGCTTTATCAACCGACTCTCGCTCGGTTGTATTGCCTGCTTATTTCTCGGTTTGTTACTGCCTCCCTCAGTGTCAACGACAACTGCTCAACCCTCTGTGCAACAGCTTCTTTGTTGTTGACCCTCCTCGTGCTATCTGTTAGGTTCCAAAGGGACCTATTTGGATGCCTTCCGAAGGTGAGGAAGAAAGGGGAATGTCCAGTTGAATTGGAACTGGTCGTTCTATGAGCCAGCAGCGAGTCCCCAAGATAATCTTCCCATTCAGAAGCCCTTGCATTCACCAGCTCTTCAGCATGTCTTTCAGGGTTCGATGGTACCTCTCCACCATCCCATTACTTTGAGGGTGGTACGGTGATGAGTGCCGCACCTCCACCCCCAACTCCTTAAGATAACCCTCTACCAACTTGTTATGGAACTCACATCCCCTGTCAGTCAAAAAAACAGCAGGTGGTGAGTACCTGGGAATGTACTCTTTAGACAGGTAATCATATATTAGAGCAGCTGATTTATTTGGTAGGGGCTTGGCTTCAACATAGCCCGTACAGTGATCAATTATGGAAAGCAAATATCGGTTTCCCTGCCTACTCTCTGGGTAGGGTCCCGACAAATCTGCTCCCACCATCAATCCAGGTGCGGTCGGCAGAGGCATATCAGTGGGGGGTGGCTTGTCACGCTTAACTTTTGTGACAGCGCATGGTGCACATCTGGACACGTATCTCCACACATCCCGAGCCATTCCAGCCCACCCAAAGTGCTCCTGGACCCGCTCCAAGGTCTTTGCCGCAGCCATATGCCCTACATCCAAATGTGCTCTCTCAATCACCTGCTTTCTACACCCTTCCGGCAGTACCAACCGTGGGTACTCTGGTTTCCCCGCCAGAGCCCGAAGCGTGTAGAGAAGTCCTTCATGAAGGGTATAATCATTCTCCTCATTTCTACCCTCCTCATACTCCTTCATTTTCCTTTGCTCCCCTTCGAGTAGCTCCACATCCAACTGGTAGTATTTGAATGGAACTTCCTCCTCAGCTGCCATCCCAGACACCCATGCCATCTCCTGTGGCTCCTCCTTCCCTGGAAACAACCTCGGGAAGCACTCTTTCCAATAGTCCATTTCTGAGACCATCCCTTCCAACCGATGGTCAGTGTGACCTACATGGGCCCACGGGAGCTTCCGGCCGCCTAGCTGAACCTCCCGCGACTCATAATAAATCACCACATCGCAAGCCTCCATGGCATCGCTGCCTAGCAACACCTCATGCCCATGAAGGTCCTCAACTACATAGAAGTCGGTCTTCCTATCATAAATCGGCACCCTGGTGACTCCCAAAGTAGAAATCATGTGCCCTGTGAGAGACCTCAGTCTCAACCCATCTCTTAATTGGGAAGCAACCACCTTTGCCCTGACCAAGTGCTCCCAGCACTTACGAGTAATAATCGATCTACTCGCTCCTGTATCGACCAGCGTCACAAAACTCACCCCGCCAAGGTTGAGCTTGATGCAAGGCCGGCGATCAGTCGCAACGATCAGTTTCCCTGGTTCTGATTGTTCCATGGCACTGATCGTCGGACCCCGCACCTTACGCAGGTGCCTAAGGGCTTTTGCTGCCTCATCACGCTGTGGACAATCCATCACCCGGTGGTCACCCTCACAGAAGTAGCAGCTGAATGACCGGGGAGGTCCCCCTCCATTATGAAATCTACCCCCCCGACCCCAATCATTACGTCGTATCAGGCTCCCGCCACGCTGGTTATAAACCCCTCTATCTCGCTGGTTGTACCCCAAGCCCTGTTGCGCATTCCCAGAACCGTTCTGCTGGCTGTTATAGCCACTACTCTGTTGGTTAGACCCATTGTTGTCAATGGTAGACCCGTTGTTCTGATAGTTCCCCCCACTATCTTGACCTCTCATAGTGGCAACTATCGCATTCAAGAAAGTCTGCTGATTGAAGTCAGGCGGTACCCCGTCCCGAGGAGCCCATGCACCGTGGTGCCCTGCGCCTGTGGACACCTCATCATTTCTCTCATCCCTCCTATCAACATGCTTCCTCAGGCTCTTCAACTCGCCCTGTATAATCTTGTATGCCTGCCTCACCTCCCCTAATTCGGCCCGAAGTATCTCAGCAGCCTTCCCCATTTCAGAGCCCTTATCCCTCGCTGTACGGCTATGCCTAACAGCGAAGACATCCATGGCCTCCTCCTCATCGCTATCTCCCCCCAATGCCCTCTCAGCATCTCTAGACATACCCTCTGTCTTTACCAGAACTACAACCTCCTCTATAGTTGACGGCTTCTGCCGACAGATGGCACACCTAACATCTGCATGACTCAGAGAATTGATAACGGTCTTAACCAAGGTCTTAGTAGTGCTAGGGACCTGCAGATCATCTGGCTCCCATGCCCCAGCCACTGCATCACAGAATCGGTGGCAATATGACACTTCCGACTCATGCTTGGTTTGGGTCATCCGTTTCACAGTGTCCTGTAGAAACTCTTCTTCATCTGCAGTGAGTAAGGTTTCCATGACCTCCTTCTTCACCACCTCCCATGGGGTATCATGCTGCCTCCTTTGGAGTGACCTCAGAACATCCCTTAACGAACCCTGGGAGTGAGTCAAGGCAAATGCCAAGATCACTGAATCATCAAATTTATCCCCCTCATGCGCTCTGGCGGCTTCAATCCCATCCAACCATTTCCGTAAGGCCCCTTTCACAGACCCATCTGTTATCCCTACTAAGCCAGAAAATTCCCCAATTTTTAGACGGTACGGTTTTTCTGGTACCAGTGGTAAAGATTGCTGCATCGCAATCTGGTACGATCCAAAGACATCTCTTAGGTACTGATCTGCATAGTCAGTCTCCTTGGCATCCATAGGTATTTGACCTGCTGCCATGCGATCCCCCATCCACTTCTGAAAGTTTCCGTACTGACCCGGCGATATAGCCATTTTGTTAGGATATTGACTCCCTTATCAATCAACAACAAACAAAAAATCCCCCTAAAAAATCCCGGTATCAACAATCAACACTGATTTATGCAACAAGCAATTGAGATAATCAACAACAACAACAAAAACAGTTTTATCTGAACAGTGACAGGTGTGAACCCTAATTTTGAATCACAGCCGAAATTACTACACTTCCGGTTCCCAACCACAATTGGGATTTCAATCACAAAATGCCCACACCCAGCCAAGCACACTAAATTTTCAATTCAATGTAACAATCACGTGTTATGAGAAAAATTACAGAAGTTGGCTCAGTTACCAACTCCACACAAATCAACACGTGTGGTCAGTTAGACAATTTTGTCAACACATGGGTCAACCAAGATGTACAAATCAACCCCATGGGTGATCAACTCCAGTCTACCAGTCGGCTTGCTTCACACTAGCAGGACCACTAGGCCAAAATACAATGCCAATGGAAAAAACAAACTATTATGGTTAACCCCCAACACCCTGCCAAATGTAGCTACCCACAGCAGCCAGCTAACTGCAGCTGACTCACAACTCTCAAATGGTTGCAGCCAACCTACAACTACCCAACTTGTCCACAGCAGACTCACAATTAAGCAACTGGTTGTGGCCAACCCACAATACAGATTTTCAGAAGCAAAATATGACCCCTAATCCACAATAATCAAATCCAAAATAAGGAATTTTACCCCTGTGAGCCCACAAATAGGCAAATCCACAAATAGGCAAATCCACAAATAGGTGAATTCACAAATAGGTGAATCCACAAATAGGTGAATCCACAAATAGGTGAATCCACAAATAGGTGAATCCACAAATAGGTGAATCCACAAATAGGTGAATCCACACAAAAAATAATCTAGCTTGAAATAATTGAACCTGGCTCCCAACAATACTAGCTGTAACCAGCAGACAATAACAGCAGCGAAATCCCAATCTATCCCAAAAATTCCTGTCACATGTTCACATTACTGTCAGAATCACTAGGTTACCCCTTACAATCATTCTTCAGTCTTCTTCTGACTATAGTCTGTCACAGAAATATGCACCCATGGCAAACACACTCGCAGATTTACCCCTGGTGGCTGTCTGCCATCCACGTGCGTTAGGACCGCAGCTATACTGCTACATTTCCCATCATCCCCACAAAATTCCCTCAAATTGTACACAACAAAACATGTTAACAACCAACAACAAATCCTAACAGCAAATAACACAATTAAAATATCACAATATTGGCACTGGATGCCTCCTCCTGAGTACCTGTTCGAATCAGAAAATAGGCAGTTCGTTGTCAACAATGCAAGCAACAACAAAAAACTCACCAGAATTGACAAAGCCATCATGGTCCACCACTGTTAACTAGCGGTATTTTACACGCTAGAATCTTTATAGGAAATAGAACCCTAACTTCTGTGTGTGGAGGCCGGAAAGCACTAATGTATGATATTACTCAAGCGATGATCCGCTTACTGTATCTGCTTACTATATCTGCTTACTATATCCGCTTACTATATCTGTTCCAAGAAATATCAACCCAACAGAAATTAAGTGTGGTAAAGTCTAGTAGGGAGGGGTGGCTGGCTCCTCCTGCTGTGCTGTCTCCAGGTCATCTGCCTGCCACACCCCCTGCCCAGCTCTTTTATTCAGATGGAGCACATTCAAAATACAGGTACACAGTTGCTGGGAGTCTCCTCAGTCAGAGACAGTCACATGGCATTTCATTGGCTGAACCCCTCCAGTCAGTGGTGGGGGGAGCCAGGGGGGTGGGGGGGGGCCAACCCACCCACCCCAAGTCAGATACATATTTTTCCATCAAGTTCACCAATTACACTTACATGGGAGTATCAACCCTGTTTATCTTTACATAACACCCGTGGTCACCAGTCCCTTAGATTGGGACAACTCCAAAATAGTAGGAGTTTCTACATGCCTTACTTTGAGAATTACATATTTTATCATCTTTAGTTCAGCAAACATAGAACAAGTATCCGAATTCATATATCTCAGACAAAAGATTACAAATGATGGGAGATGTGAGGAAGAAATTAAAAGAAGGATAACAATAGCCCGAACAACATTCTGCAAAATGTATAGAGTGTTAACATCAAGTAAGATATTAATACAAACAAGGAAGCGTATTCTTCAGTGTTATGTGTGGTCTACTCTAATGTATGGGGCAGAGACTTGGACAATCTCTAAGAAAATGTACAAACGTTTAGCAGCATTTGAGATGTGGACTTATCGAAGGATGATGAAAATATCATGGACAAAGAAGATCACCAACAAAGAAGCTCTCAGAAAAATTAAAAATAAGAAAAGCTTGTTTGCCACTATACAGACAAAGAAACTTATTTATTTTGGCCACATCATTCGTCAGAGTTCAATATACCGTACATTGTTGGAAGGGAAGGTGAATGGCAGCAGAGGGAGAGGGAGACCAAGAACATCATGGTTTACAAATATTTCACAGTGGACAGGCTTGAATTATTCACAGTCTATCAGAACAGCACAACATCGGGACAAGTGGAGAACCATTGCATCCAACCCTTGACTAGAGGACGGAACTATTGATTGATTGAGTTCAGCAAACTGCCACCAGGTGGGGCAGGGAGGGGTCACCACACACACACACTCCTCCGCCCACCTCCAGTCTGACACCTGGCTTTGGCAGGTCCTGCAAACACACACACACACAGCCCCCATGCATTGTCACCTGTGTGCTAACACTCCCTCAGATAGTGGCATCTGTAAATCATACCATAACAGGCACACAGAACTTAATTCTTGACTTAATTATTATACCCATTCTGTGGCATTCTTCACAGACTATTTGTCTGGGTGAAGAAACCAGTCTGCATCAACTGTACATGCTGCCCTTAGTTTCACCATTTACCCCCTTTCATACAATATATAATAACAACAGACTTCAATTCAGTAATACATGTAAATATACCAATACAGTCATAATTTTCCAGAGTTCTTATCTCCAGTGGGTATATTTGATGTAGAACCTTAGAACAATCTGATATTAATTATCACTTCACTTAATATACATAATCTACCATGGTTTCACAACTTGGTTTGAATATTATGCATATGTATTTACCAACATGATAGAATGAATTAGCTAATATTAGAGAGGGTTTATAGTGGTACTTATTTTTTTTTGGTGGTAAATATGTTTATTCTGCTGAATAAGTCTTTTGTTAGTGCCGAAGCACTGGTCTTCCAGCCATTTTTCAGTTCAGTGTTATTTACACAAAAGGTATATAGAATAAGGTGTACAATACCTGTTGAATAGACAATTTGCACCATGTAACACAATGAAATTCTGAAACCCAAAAGTTCCATAACAATATGGTACAGTAGTGTCATATAACTAGATCAATATTAGTCAGATCAATGTGAGTATTTACATAGTATTTAGAATGTAAGCAGAAGTTATCTTCTGTATTCAGTTGGTAAACTTGTAGTAAGTTTTAATCTTCAGTTGCAGTTAGGCAAGCTGTATATAAATGTTGGTTTGTTAGGAAAATTCTAGTGTAACTCTAATGTAGCTAGTTATGTGAGTTTATGAATTATGTTGTTGGGGTGGGGTTGTTAATAATACACTGGACCATCTGTGACCAGTGAAGCAGTGGGACCAATCCCAGTGCATTTAGGTCTTAAATTTTACATTTTTACCTGGACTGTCTCTGTCATCGTATATGGTTGACTGGAGATAACAGAGGAACAGCAACAAATTAAAAAAGTGGGGGCTGGGGGTGGGGTGGGGGGGGGGGAGAAACCGAGGCTGAGGGTTTGGTGGTCTGCCACTTACTGTATGGTGACGCCATGGAACATACTTTACTGCAACTGCATAAGGGCCTGCCCAATCCGATGTACTCTTAGTGAGTTTTTAAATTCTAGGTAAGAGGACGCTGCCCTGGTTCTGGTTGGTAGGTTGTTCCACATCATGCTGCCTTTGTAAATTGGTGCTTTAATTAGTTTGTTTGTGGAAGGCTTGGGGACTTTGAGTAGAGTGGAATCAGCCCGTCTAGTATTCCTTTTTGTGTTTTCTATATATTGGATATCTCTGGCTCTTCTGTACATAAGTGATAGGAGATGTGAATCTCTTCTAACCATTAGGTAATCTAGGTTTGCTTTGTCATGCATTTCCTGTACACTTAGTGTTTTGCCCCAATAAATTGTTCTTAACGCCTGGTTGTGGATCCTTTGTAGCTTAGTCAGTTGCTGCTTTGTGAGCAATCCATAAATTATATCATTATAGTCTATTATTGGTAGAACTGTTGATTTATACAGCAGTAGGGCAGTGTTTTCGCTTATGAAGCTCCACATCTTCCTGATTGTAGTCATTTTTAGTGCCAATGATTGAGTTAGTCTAGCCAGCTGTTGATTCCCACTTAAGGTAGAATCAATCACTGTTCCTAAGTACCTGTATGCACTTGCCTCCTTAATTTGATTTCCGCCAATATGCAGTGTTATGGGTTGTGCCCTTGCCTTCCTTGCTTTGGTGCCATAAATGACAAACTCAGTTTTATTGGTGTTAAGGGATAGTTTGTTTTCACTACACCACAGGTTAACCCTGGTCAGCACTGTCCGAACCTGATCGGTTGCTATTTGGAAATCTTTATTTTGTACTGTGAGTGCTGCATCGTCTGCAAATAATGTGAATGTTGCATCCTCTGATACTTGGGGTAAATCATTTATAAAGATTAAAAACAGAAGGGGGCCCAGGGTTGAACCCTGCGGAACTCCAGTTTTAATAGTCCTGATGGTTGACACAGTGTCATTAAGTTTTGTGCATTGTTTCCTATTAGTTAAGTAGATGGCCATGAATGTACAGGTTTTCTTCCCCAATCCTGCTTTCTGGATTTTCTGCAATAGTATTCTATGGTCAATTGTATCGAAAGCTTTTTTGAAGTCGAGGTATACTGCAATTGTTAGTTCACCTTTGTCCATGTTGGTCAATAACTCATCCATAAGAGAGGCCAATGCCCTAGTTGTTGATCTGTCTTTTCTAAATCCATTTTGTTGAGTGGTTAGGTAATTTGAAGACTCTAAAAATGTTTTTATCTCATCATGTATTATTTGTTCTATGATTTTGCCAGGAAGAGGGAGAATAGATATTGGGCGCAGCTCACTACAGTATCTTGGGTTATTGGTCTTTGGGATGGGTGAAACTGTAGCTAGTTTCCAGCTTTCCGGAAAAATACCAGTGTTGACCACTAGGTTATACAGGTAAGTGAATTCATTTATAAGTGCAGTAATTGAAACCTTCATTAGGGCTGAGCTGATGTCTTTAATGCCAGATGACTTATATGTTGATGCAGCATTGACCTTTCTGAGGATTTGCTCCTGTGTTATCTCAGTCAAATCATACGTCTGATCATTGGTGGTGACCGTGTAGGTGTCCTGACTATCTACAGCCTGGTCAAACTTTCTGGCAAGATTCTCACCTACATCAATAAAGTAGTTGTTAATCTCTTCTGCCAGGAGGCTATCTAGTATTCTCTCCCCGTTGTCCTCGTTACTAAGGTTGCTGATAATGGATTTTCCTTCTGGGTTAATTTGTTGCAGTTCATGCCAGAGTCTCTTAGGATTTTGCTTATACTTATTTATCTGGTCTAAACAGTGCCTAGACTTGGCTTTTCGCACCTCATTTCTGGCCTTCCTGACCATACATTCAGCTATAAATTGATCCACAGGGTCTCTTGTTATATCTGATTTCCGAATGAAATAATCTCTGTCCTGTTGTAATTCTAGGAGTTCATTGTTCAAATAACCAGCTGTTTTGTTTCTTATGTCAAGTCTAACCAGGGGACAGTGTTTGTTTGCAGCATTGACAATCATTTCTTGTATCATGTCCCAGCATTTGTTTGGATCTTCCTCTGATAGTAGTTCTGCTGTATTGTTTTCCCTCAAAGTGGCTGCTAGATCATTGAAGTTACAATTCCTGTAGGTGCGGCCCCAGTAGATGGTGGTTCTTTTGTCATTTCTGGGCTTTTTCTTTATTATATATATTGGTTTATGGTCGCTTATATTGTAGTTCAATACACCTGATTTTGTACAGTATTTGATATTAGTGAAAGCAAGGTCTATTGTTTTTTGTGTGGTCCTTGTTACTCTAGTCGGTTGTTTAATTACTTGCTGGAGTTCATGTTCTGCCGCAAATTGTTTCATATAGCCTGCAGGTGGGTGCCTCTTAGCGCTGTAGTCAATGTTAAAATCACCAATTAGGAGCACTTCATACTTATTAATGTCTGGGATCTGATTCATTGACATGCATATTTGCTCTATTGCTTCATTTATGTTTCCATTTGGAGGTCTGTAGATGTTACCTATTAATATTCTTTTTGTGTAGGGTCTAGTTATGACAGCCCATTGGAGTTCAATGTTTGGATTAGAGCAATTTTGTTCCAAATACTTGTCTGCACTCACGTGCAGGTCAGTCCTGCAATAGATCCCTAAACCTCCACCATTCTTGACCTGAACACTTTGTAGTTTTGTCTTCCTATCAGCTCTAAGAAACCGGTAATTAGGGATTGATGTTAACTTTGTCTCCATAGATTTATTGAGCCATGTCTCAGATATTGTGAATATATCAAACCCTGATCTTGGTAGGTCTAGTCTTAGTTGTTCTATCTTATGGGTTAAGCTGCGTACATTCAGGTGGCCAATCTTAAATCCAGGGAGGCCCTTTAAATCGCTTAGAGGAAGCTTGCCTTCCTGACATCACCTGTTTTGTTTATCCTCCAATTTCCCTCAGCATAGTTCTCAACCCCCATGTCCCGGCGCCCCAATGCCCCAACAAATATAAGTTTACATGAATTAATTAGGTTTCCAGTCAACCAGTGTTTTAAAGTAGGTCCAGTTTCCCTAGACCACAGCCAGCCAGTCCCACATTGGAGTGTGGAAAATACCAATGTAGTAACTCCATTGGCCATCCTATTGTTGTATTAGTATTAATTAGTGCTTTAAGGTTAACACTAATCAGACAATTCCAAGCTGGAGAATCTGTGTGAGTTTTGCATGTCTCTCTTCAATTATAGTGTAAACTGTTAATATGTCATTGTTTGAGCATGTCTATAAGTTTAGTGCTAGCATACAGAATGGTGGGGGCCTGATATCCTCTTTGACACTGATTCTAACAGGCATGCATTGGATTGGTTAGTGGATAGTGGGTCGGTAGGAAATGGATGGACCAGACTACATGTATCTCTGAAGTCTGGAGATAATAGCCAATCAATGAACAGTTTTCAGGAGTGGCACAATGTAGTCCAAGTAATCTTTGTCTTAGGTGGTAAGCACATAGTCTGCCAGCCAACCAGCTGACACACTAGTGGTATGCAGCATGACCACCACATGTTCCAAGACAATACTTTGAATAATGTGCACATAATCTGACATCAAATCAACTGATATACTATATTTTCTTGGATGCTGTTTGAGTAATAGGTCCATAGCATGACAGTAATAGGTACAAAGCATGGCAGCTCCATATTCTAAGATAGCGCATAACCACCAACCACTTGACTCACAACTGGCATGTAGCACGGCAGTTATAAATTCCAGGATTGTGTTTGACTAACACATACACAGTATGACAGTCAACCAGCCGACCTGGCAGCATACTCATCATGGCAGCTAAATATTCTAAGAAGTAAGATACAGTTTGATTAACGAACAGAAAAAACAAGGTTTTTTGGGTTATGTTCAGTGAGGTTCCTGCTGTACAACAAGTAGACAGCACCCAATATGTGGCACCCACTCTGCTCAGTGCAATATTGGAAACACTGCAGGCTGACAATCAATCACAGCCAGATCACAGGTGTCAGTTCACCCTCACAGGCCCACTAAACTTTAAAAATCATTTGAATCATATCCAGTCTGGCATCCATATAATGTAACAGTTATATATTTTGGGATACTGTTTAAATAATGGGCACATAACATGACACCCACCCAAGTGATACACCCGTGGTATGTAGAATGAAAAATGCATGTTCCAGAATATGGCTTGAGCAACTGGCACATGGATATTCACCCACTGCAGCAGCATATAGCATGACAGTTATACATTCTAAGACACTGTTCAAGTAACAGGCACACAACAGCCAATCAGCTGGCACAACAGTGCCATGACAGCCATATATTACCGGGAACTATTTTGACTAGTGGCTACCCAATACAACAATTAGTCAGAGCACCAGTGGTTACACAATACAACTATCAGTCAGCGCACTACTGGGATGTAGTACCCACACAATACAACAATCAGTCAGTGCACCAGTGAGATGTAGTGGTCATACAATACAACAATCAGTCAGTGCACCATTGGGATGTAGTGGCCACACAATGCAACAATCAGTCAGTGCATCAGTGGGATGTAGTGGTCACAAAATATAGCAATCAGTCAGTGCATCAGTGGGTTGTTGTGGTCACCCAATACAATATTCAGTTAGTGCACCAGTGGGGTGTAGTGCCCAGAAAATGCAACAATCAGCCAGTGCACCAGTGGTATGTAGTAGTCACACAATACAAAACTCAGTCAGTGCACCAGTGGGAGTGCACCAGTGGGATGTAGTAGCCACATCATACAACAATTAGTCAGTGCATCAGTGGGATGTAGTAGCCACACGATACAACAATTAGCCAGTGCACCAGTGGGAGTGCACCAGTGGGTGTAGTAGCCACACAATACAACAATCAGTCAGTGCACCAGTGGGATGTAGTAGCCACACGATACAACAATTAGTGAGTGCATCAGTGGGATGTAGTAGCCACACGATACAACAATTAGTCAGTGCATCAGTGGGATGTAGTGGCGACACAATGCAACAATCAGTCAGTGCACCAGTGGGATTACATCAGTGGGATGTAGTAGCCACACGATACAACAATTAGTCTGTGCATCAGTAGGATGTAGTGGCGACACAATGCAAACAATCAGTCAGTGCACGAGTGGGATGTAGTGGCCACATAATGCAACAATCAGTCAGTGCATTAGTGGGATGTACCAGCCACACAATACAACAATCAGTCAGAGTATCAGTGGGATGTAGCATGCCAGCTAGATAGTCCTAGGTAGAGTTTTAGTGGTGAATGCATGGTAGAACAGTTAACGACTCGATACACCAGTGGTATGTAGCATGATACAGATTCAGTCAAATGTTTTTGGGTTATATTTGGCAAGGTCGCTGTTGTATTGCTAGTAAACATCTCACAATAGACATTATTTAAAAAAATTCCAAACCTGTTGTCCCTCACTTCATTTGCATTACAATACTGGCTACACATCTCCATGTCTGGCAATCCTGATGCTTTCCCGCTTAGATACAAGTGCCAGTCCCAGCTTATTGAGGCCTTTGAATGATTTATCTCTCAGCTCCCGACTATGCAGGGTTGCTCCGATTCCATAAAAGGAATTAGTGGTAGCTTCGTGGAGAGTGAGGTTACCAGTATCCATGAGCATATCCATCAAGTCTGGGTTTTGATCAAACTTTAGATCCAAGACTCTTTTCAGTACGGTCTCCCTTTGTTGACGCCAGTCTGGTGAATCAGGAACCTGGTCAGCAATCCGCTTTGCTTCCAGTGGGGTGGGTGCCATAACAACCTGTCTAGAGTGATCCACTTCACCCACAGCCCTACACTTTTCTGCCTGAAACATGTGCTCTGCTGTTGGGTAGATTGTGTCATTGTCTTCAATGGGTGAGGCAAAAAAGTTTGACAGGAACGAATGTTCCGAGTGGAAGTATAGTCCCTCATCAAACCGGACTGTCTTAGCCTTGGCCAGAGAAAAGCGAGGTGGGAGAAGATTTTGCTCTGTCTGTTTATATTTTTTTCCATCGATAACAACTCCGTCCCCATGGACACGCACTTCGCTGCCGCTAGCTCTGGCCAGTGCTGCCACTGACCGATAATCTTCACGCATCTTGTGGGTTAGGGTGGTGACATCATCATTAATAAAAATACCTTTATATTTATCTGAGTCTTTGAGTTTGGTCCTGTACAGATCGGAACGAGATCATAATTGATCGAGGATGAATGGCAGTGTAGCCCTGGTGGTTTGATCTCGTATGTGGTAGCATTTGTCGCTTGCCCATCCGGTAGATTGACACCATGGCAGCTGGGTCAACTCCCACATTCAAGTAAGCAGTCAACTCCGCCACATATCGATGTAGGTCCTCTGCCTCCTCTTCAGGCTTTCCATCCAATTTCATATTGCAAATCCTAGTGCGGTTCTCCATGTTATTTAGTTGCATTGTCAGCCTCCTGTTGTTCTCCTCGGTGATGCTAAGCTTGTAAGCTGCTAGGCGTAAATTCCGGCTGTCAACACTATGTTGTCGGCGACTGTCTGCAAGGAGGGCCGTCAGGTTTGCCATGTCATTGGTCACCTTGTCCACAAGACTTTCATTGCTTACTCTAATCTCAGTCAGACTGTTATTAAGCTTGTCTTCCATTCTATCCAGTCTTGCCATTATGAGGGCTAATGTTGGGATAGTGGAATCATGTTCAGATTGATTTCTGGAGTGGGGTGAGTGTGTTGTTGGCGATGATGGGCAGTCGACAGTCCCGGAGCCAGAAGCCACAACCGGCGTCTTCCCACGTGTGCGGGCCTTATCCCCAACTGTTTTCTGTGACATTTTGCTAACACCAGTTTCAACCAAATTATCAATGTGTATTGAAATGTTCCAGGCCAGCCTTTTGGATAAGGCTAATTTATACGCGAGCTTTCTAACACTGGCACTGTCACACACCGGAGGCTGTAGTACCAACCATAAAATTTAGAATATGTATCAGTAAGATATTACGGGCTCACCGGCCTTGTAAATTTTAATTTCTCTGTGGATCCTCAGACATTGACACCACCATGCCAGCAAGTCACAATTTGCATCACTCCTACTTGAGCGTAGCTTGAACAGATAAGTCTGATTCGAATCTGCCACATATGCCTATGAAATCGGTAGCTGTGTCACTCATGCACAGAAAACCAGTTCAAACTCACCAGAGTGTGAGCTCCTGTCACTCAAATCCGGGCCAACCACCTTTTACTTGTATTATCACTCACTCACAACATTGGCTTTTTGTGTGATATTTAACTGATTATGTCCAAAATATGGTATCCTTGAATTCCCTAAGTTAAAATGATCCTCCTTGTATAGTCTGTATCTGTCTTTTTAGTAGGAGATGTTATATTTACCGTGTAATTACACTGTGTGGCACTCATGCACAGAAAACCAGTTCAAACTCACCAGAGTGTGAGCTCCTGTCACTCAAATCAGTGCCTACCACCTTTTACTTGTATTATCACTTAATCACAACATTGACTTTTTGTGTGATATTTAACTGATTATGTCCAAAATATGGTATCCTTGAGTTCTCTAAGTTAAAATGATCCTCCTTGAATAGTCTGTAGCTGTGTTTTAGTAGGAGACAATTTATTTTCCGTATAGTTACAGCTCCAGCTTGTTCGCACGAGTGTTTACTCGTGCGTCATGTCCGTAATATATTATTATATAATTGGAATATTATTATAATGACTTTATAGAAATAACTGGATGAATTAAATATGATTAAAACAGTTTTCTTAATGCTTCACATGTGAGTTTTATGAAAAGGAGCTATTTTAGAATTTATTTGAACTATTATTTATTTATGAACCAGACCTAAGAAGTCGGAATATTTTACAATTGTATGATAACATCTACCAGTGCAAAGCTTCAACACCTCATGCATAAGGTATGGCAGTGTTTTGTACATGGGTAACCTTGCACCCAAAATGGGATTCAAACCCATACTTTTACCATTACAGGACTAGCGTGCTAACCATCAGACTATCTAAGCTTCCTGATGCAATCAACATACCCATAGCTACATCTGCATATGTCAATGCACCGCACTGGGGCCGTATTTAGCTGGTGGGGGGGGGGGGGGGGGGGTACCGCCCCCCCGCACCCCGCACCCCCCCCCCCCCCCCACGCACACACACAAATACAACCAGTATGTGACCTCCATATAATGCCATTTCCAGCCTCTAGTATCAGGATAATGTGACTGGGTCATGGTGCTGGCGGCCTGTCCCCCCAGTGGGGCAGCACTATAAAAGTCGCTATGAGTGCGCACTGTTACAAGCCGGTACCTGTCCTGATATGACCTTAGATGTTGCCAGGATGTGAAACTCCAACAACAAACCAACCAACCTAGTGGTGAAGCACTAAAAAGTCGCCATGAGTGTGCAAAGTCACAAGTCCTGATATGACCGCGGATGTTGCCAGGACGTAAAACCCCAACAACCAACCAACCATATATAATAAATACATATATATATATAAGTATATATAACTCCAACAAACAAAAACTCACCATGAATGGTGCTGCAATCGTCCTTAATGGGGGTCATGGGAAAGTGGACTGGGTGAAGTGTTTGTAAAACATACAGTCGGCGAGTGGTTAGTAGGGCGCGCCCGGAGTGACCCTCTGATCCGTCCAGGGGCCGGTCATAAAAGGCGCGTGAATCTGGCGTCTCATCTCGCCCAGCTGACACGCCGCGACCCCTCAGCCCTTATGTGGCTTTCACACTACGACGACAAGCCTCGACGACAGCCCAGCGACAGCGACTTCCGGTCTGTCGTCGAGTGTCGTCGGGTGTCGCCTGATTGTCGCCTGATTGTCGCCTGATTGTCGCCGCGACACACTATCACACTCACACTCACACTCACTATCACACTCACACTCACTATCACACTCACTATCACACTCACACTCACACTCACTATCACACTCACTATCACACTCACACTCACTATCACACTCACTCTCACTATCACACTCACACTCACACTCACATTCACACTCACACTCACTATCACACTCACTCTCACTCACATCCACACCCACACTCAGACTTACACCCACATCCACACCCACACTCACTCTGTGTGTGTGTCTCTGTGTCTTTGTGTCTCTGTTGCAGACACACAGAGACAGAGACACAGAGACAGAGACACAGAGACACACACACCGAGACACACACAGACACAGAGACAGAGACACAGACACACACATAGAGACACACAGAGACAGAGTCACACACACAGACACACACAGATACACACACAGAGACACACACACAGAAACACAGAGACACACACACACAGACACACACAGACACACACAGACACAGAGACACAGACACACGCATAGAGACACACAGAGACACAGAGTCACACACACAGACACACACAGAGACACACACAGAGACACACACAGACACACAGACACAGACACACACATAGAGACACACACAGAGACACAGAGTCACACACACACACACACAGACACTGTCGTCCCGCTGTCGTCCCGTCTGTCGTCCCGATGTCGTCGGGCTGTCGTCCGGATGTCGTCCGATTGTCGTCCAACTTAGCCCGAATTTGCATATGTCGTCGTGATTTCGCAAAATCCCAGTCGCCGGGCTGTCGTCATCCCCTTGTCGTCGTAGTGTGACAGCAGCATAATTACCCGGCATGTCGCAATGCCTAATGTGGCTGTCACACTACGACGACAAGCCTCGACGACAGCCCAACGACAGCGACTTCCAGTCTGTCGTCAAGTGTCGTCGGGTGTCGCCTGATTGTCGCTTGACTGTCGCCTGATTGTCGCCGCGACACATCCGCGTCACCTCCATTTTCTCGCCTGTCGCCGGATTGTCGTCGGCGTTTTGGACATGTTGAAAAACTTCGATGACAGGCGACGACAGGCGATGTCGCTCGCCTGTCGATACGGTGTCGCTACGCTGTCGGTCCAGTGTCGATACGGTGTTGTCTTTGTCGTTAAGGTGTCGTCTTTGTCGTGAAGCTGTCGTCGCTTCTCTCTCCATAGCATTCTTCATATTTCTCATGAAGACTGCTTCCTAACAGGTCCGCCGCATAAACCTACATGTTTGCACTGTCCCATACTTCATATTTCTCATGAAGACTGCTTCCTAACAGGTCCGCCACATAAAACCTACATGTTTGCACCGTCCCATTCTTCATATTTCTCATTTCTGTGTTTCTGTGTGTGTGTCTCTGTGTGTGTCTCTGTCTGTGTGTCTCTCTGTGAGTGTCTGTGTGTCTGTGTCTCTGTGTCTGTGTGTGTGTCTCTCTGTGTGTGTCTGTGTGTGTGTCTCTATGTGTGTGTCTCTATGTGTGTGTCTCTGTGTTGTGTCTGTGTGTGTGTCTGGGTCTCTGTGTCTTTGTGTCTCTGTTGCTGTGTGTGTGTCTGTGTGTGTATCTCTGTGTCTGTGTGTGTGTCTCTGTGTTTCTGTGTGTGTGTCTGTGTGTGTGTCTCTCTGTGTGTGCGATAAAGCAAGCTAAACTGAGCCATGTTTGCACAGTCCCATTCTTCATATTTCTCCTGAAGACTGCTTCCTAACAGGTCCGCCGAATAGTCTAACACACTTGTTTGTTCCGTCCCATTTCTTTATTATAACTAAATTATAGATAAGTATTCATATTTC
The DNA here is from genome assembly GCA_030323885.1 of Branchipolynoe longqiensis. Lineage (NCBI taxonomy): Eukaryota > Metazoa > Annelida > Polychaeta > Phyllodocida > Polynoidae > Branchipolynoe > Branchipolynoe longqiensis. The sequence goes on from JASIRB010003633.1 coordinate 32,013, forward strand.
TGTGTGTCTGTGTGTGTGTGTCTCTGTTGTGTCTCTGTGTCTCTGTGTGTGCGATAAACCACACACACTCACACTCACACTCACACTCACTATCACAATCACACTCACACTCACTATCACACTCACACTCACTATCACACTCACACTCACTATCACACTCACACTCACTATCACTATCACACTCACACTCACACTCACACTCACTATCACACTCACTATCACACTCACTATCACACTCACACTCACTATCACACTCACACTCACTATCACTCACACTCACTATCACACTCACACTCACTGTCACACTCACACTCACTATCACACTCACTATCACACTCACTATCACACTCACACTTAACATTTCCTGTGGGTGTGTGGGGGGGGGGGGGGTTGCTACTATCGGACCCCCCTAGTATTTCTGGCCTTCATCACTCATCCATTCGAAGAATTAATCTGGGATCCAAACAAAGTTCCTAACTACGTCTTTGCTCACTACACCTATATGAACCTAATACACTAAGTCGCGTGAAATAGGGCGTAGATTCTAGTGTGATATCGTACTGCTTAAAGTTGATAAGTATATTAAACTGATCAGTATAATCTACTGTACTTTAGTTTGAAATAACTTTTAATTGAAATGGCTACCTTTTGAGATATTTGAAATTCAAACAGGTGAAAATATTTTGCGCAAGTATGCCATAATTCTGGTACCATAGACTTCTGCAATAGGTTCTATTAAATCGACTCAGTGTTCCCTTCTACTTGGCAACAAATACTTAATAAGTGCATCAGGATCTAAGTTAGATATGTAAAATCAAATCTAGATAATTGTTTTGATTTTGAAAATTTGATTCTTCATCAGACTATGCAGCTTTAAATGTGAGTGTCCGCCTTAAAGACTCGAACGCTACTACTGGTCCGTAATCGATTAACACGACCCGGGCGACTCGGGTCACCGAGTCGTCAGAGTCGACAAATACACGTGGCGTGTGCAAAACGACCCGACCCCAGTAACCCACGTCTTGGCTAAGGTTGGCTAGGAGTGATGACATCACATTTCTGCCAGTACCTGTAGGATAACAGCTACCACTACAAGTACTGCGTGATTTTTTAATGCTTTCATTTTTTACTAACTCAGATTGTCAGCTTATACATTCATACTATACTTTAAATCCTGTTTTGCTGTAAGCCTACTTCTATCGGTTATTAAAATAAAGAACTAAGTTTAGGATTAAGCCACCATTTTGTCCACCCCGAGCGGGGAGAAGCGTATTCGATTATTCAACCCGAGCCTGTAGGATGTGCGCATGTGCCAAAAATTGTCTCGATTACGCCCCTCGTGGCTGCAGCCAGCCGTGAAGGTTGCGCATGGCCCGACAGCCGGCTGGTGATGACGTCACCAACCACTTCCGGTCGCTGCTCAATATACATGAGGCTGCACTGAGTTTGCACTATAAGTACAAGTCTGCCCGCACAACGCACCTCATCTGGTTTGAGACGCCGCATCTGACAAACACTTCGGGTCCTGAGGTTTCTTCGCAAGTCCATCTGTAACTAGTAAGTCCAAACTTTGCCGTTTAAAGATGCTTTATCTGTTCAAAGCATTTAAAAAAAAATTGTAATGACTAAAATAGAGTTTGCATATCTAAGTTAGATACTTGTGCACTCATTCAGCGCTTACTGCACGTTGGTACTTCTGTTATACGCTGCTACACTTGAACATGAGAAAACATAGCCAATATCCACCAATTTGATGTATCTACCAACATTAATTTCATGTGTTTTCATTTTGATTATCAATGTTAATACATCATGGTGAAAGTTACTTTACGCAACAGTACAAGAGATTTCAATGATGAAACTAAGGGTTGTTGGGGGGGGGGGTGGGAGGCGTGATTCGCTGAGTGGTGATTGGTTGGAGGTGGTGAGACAGTGCTTGAGGAGGGAGCTGTGGGGGGGAGGCATGGTTGGCTGGGTGGTGATTGGTTGGAAGAGGTGGTGAGATTGCTTGAAGGGCGAGCTGTGGGGGGAGGTGCGATTGGCTGAGTGGTGATTGGTTGGAGGAGGTGGTGAGACAGCAATTGAGGGGCGAGCTGTGGGAGTGGCATGATTGGTTGAGTGGTGATTGATAGGAGGAGGTGGTGAGACAGTGATTGGGTGGGTGAGCGGTGGGGGAGGCGTGATTGGCTGGGTGGTGATTGATTGGAGGACATGGTGAGACAGTGATTGAGGGGTGAGCTGTGACAGGAGGCATGATTGGATGAGTAGTGATTGGTTGGAGGAGGTGGTGAGAGTATTTCAGGGGCGAGCTGTGGGGGGAGGCGTGATTGGCTGAGTGATGATTGGTTGGAGGTGGTGAGACAGTACTTGAGGAGGGAGCTGTGGTGGGAAGTGTGATTGGTTGAGTGGTGATTCATTGGAGGAGATGGTGAGACAATGATTGAGGGGCGAGCTCTGACAGGAGGCGTGATTGACTGAGTAGTGATTGGTTGGAGGAGGTGGTGAAAGTACTTGAGGGGCGAGCTTTGGGGGAGGTGTGATTGGCTGAGTTGTGGTTGGTTGGAGTTGGTGAGACAGTCCTTGAGGGGTGAGCTGTGGGGGGAGGCGTGATTGGCTGAGTGGTGATTGGTTGGAGTTGGTGAGACAGTCCTTGAGGGGTGAGCTGTGGGGGGAGGCGTGATTGGCTGAGTGGTGATTGGTTGGAGTTGGTGAGACAGTCCTTGAGGGGTGAGCTGTGGGGGGAGGCGTGATTGGCTGAGTGGTGATTGGTTGGAGTTGGTGAGACAGTCCTTGTGGGGGGAGCTGTGGGGGGAGGCGTGATTGGCTGAGTGGTGATTGGTTGGAGGTGGTGAGACAGTGCTTGAGGGGTGAGCTGTGGGGGAGGCGTGATTGGCTGAGTGGTGATTGGTTGAAGGTGGTGAGACAGTGCTTGAGGGGCGAGCTGTGGGGGAGGCGTGATTACAGCTAGCAGTCTCCTAATTGACCTTGGCTGAGTGACCTCATTGCTGGACAAACTTACATACATACATGCAGCATAGCAACTACATATAGTAAACAGGGAATGATGGGTATAATAGTGAACGTCGACCCTATGACCTGCCCCCTAGTTTCATTCCCTTATTTCCACTTCCGATCGACTCCTATTTTGAACTTTAAAACCAATGGTTTAATAAAAAACAAACAATTCTCGCCGTGAATATGGCCAATGCTTCCGACACGGCGTAAAGAAACCACCGATCAATCAATCAATCCTAATATGTACCTTTATGCTTAATTTGTCTAATAGACGGTTCCGACTGCGCATGCGCTGAAAACGGCGTTGGCAGCAAAGCAAATGCAATTGTCCATTGAGTTTGTCGATACGCATAGGGAAAAACTTCGATTTTATTTTAAATGAATAGAAATACATAACAATTTGGCATAAACATGTATGCACACATGCAATATAATGATCTGATGAATATAGCTAAGACAAAACTAGCCATAGTTAAACAGTTTGAGCTAAGAAACATACAATTCCACGCAAAACAATCAGTGATATCTGTAATGTATGTAACAGATGTGCACAACACGAGAGCTACTGAACGACTGCTTTTATTGCGGTGTGGTGATCACGCGCTGCCCACTGGCACGTGACCCCTCTGCTATGCCTCACATCTTTGGCATTCATAGTACGGATACCTCACATCTTCCCCTTTTACAAAGTCAATCAACATTATGCATCGTATTTAAGGTTCTGCCCGAGTCCATTTGTTTGAGTCTCCTATGATGACACGTTGACATGGCCGTGTTCATTACACATGTATAATGGTCCTTCGTTTCTCTGCAATGCAATGTTATTATACGAGTACAGCATGATCTTCTCAATGATGTTTCAATGGAATGTACAAGCACCACATCTTATTTTACAATACAATAATCAATACCTTGATGGGTCGTTCATGTTGTGCATCTGTAAGCCCGATTAATTATATCACTGGATTTACATATGAATAATACTCACATGTCGTTTGCAATTAATACGAGAATCACTTCCCGCTTTCGTTATCTGTTCGTGACCTTGGGGTTTCCGTCACTTAAAATTACAACTATTCTTATCTTCCCTTCAACAACACAACAATAACAAATTTTAATGGTACAAGATTACAATAACAATATCGCAATAATCACCGAGATCATACATTGTTTATACCTGAGTGGTATATTTTAACTAACACTCGATCACTGTTGTGTAGGTGTTTATATCATTATCGAATGGTTGGGTGCTAGCATGATTGCTTGCTACTACCCCTATCGTGCTACGGGGTGGCTAGTGCGACCCAAACTGGTTACGTAAGGTGTTGGATTTGATGAGTGTTTTTGTGTGTGTACGTGGTTTGGTGCGATAGTTTCTATTGGTGTTCTGGTTGTGTGGTTTGTTGCCAATTGTGGCTCTTCCTTTATCTTGAAATCTGTGTTCTGTTATGCCTGAATACCTTGCTATTCTCGTTTTTTAGTTTATAATCTCTGTTAGTTTGTACTTTCCTTTCTGTTACTCTGCCAATTGCCCATTTATGTTTGTGTGTTCGATATCGGACTTTGTCGCCTACTTGTAGTAGTGGGTGTTGTTTTCCGGCTCGCTTGTCATGGTAGTGTTTTTGTTTCTGTTGCGCATTGGTGATTTGCACCTTTCTTGTTTTCACTACATGTGGTTGTAAGTGCACTCGTATTGTTGAGATTGTGGATCTTAACTTTCTGCTCATAAGAAATTGGGCTGGTGATGCAGCCAGGTCTGACAGTGATGTGTTTCTGTATATGAGTAATGCTAGGTTTACGTCATTGCCGTCTGTGCATGGGTTTTTTTATCAGCTGCTTCATGGTCTGTATTGTTCGCTCCGCCTGCCCATTACTGCGTGGGTACATCGGACTAGAATATATGGGTTTGAAATGATACTTTCCTGCAAAGTTTTTGTATTCAAAATTCGAAAACTGGGGACCGTTATCGGAAACAACCACCTCAGGTATACCGTGCCTACAGAATATTTCTTTCATTCGGGCAATTATCGCTGCACTAGATGTATTGCGCATTCTGGAAATCTCGGGATATTTTTAGTAATAGTCGACTACGACAAGGTACTGTTCCTTTTGGTACTCAAATAAATCCACTCCTACTTTCCGGAATGATGCGTCAATTACTTGATGGCTTATTAGTGGTTCGGAATTGGGAGTGTTGCGATATGCTTGACATGATATGATTTGTTTACACACACCTAGCCAGAATAGGAAATCGTGTATGAGTTGCTTACTTTTAACAATGCCAAGGTGTGTTTGTGTACTCTGTCTAACATTTCACTCCTCATTGATGTTGGGACTGTGATTCAATCACTTTCATTAGCAGATTCTGTTGAACAGAGAAATCGTCTTTGAACGGTATAGTGTCTGCATGTATTGTGTGCTTTGATTGTGGCCAACCTTCTTTAGTATATTTGATAACATTTTGGAGAGTGGCGTGGTTCTCAGTTTCTTACACTAGCCACTCTAGATCAGCATCCATGTACTCTGTCGTTGCAATAGAGATTTGCTTGTTAAAGAGGTCATTCGGCCTTGTATTATTTGAGTGTGCACGAGACAGGCATCGGCGAAAAGCATTTCAGAGCCTTTGATTTAAATAACATTCAGGTTATAATTTTGAAGGCGCATTCGCATGCGCTGTATCCGAGCAGTGAGTTTATGCAGTGGTTTGGTCATGATGCTCTCGACCATAACCTCTCTCCCAAAAATATATTTGTGAAACTTGTTACAGCCGAAACAGATCACCAACAGTTCGTTCTCGATCACTGCATAACTCTCCTGCGCGCTGTTCAATGCTTTCGGTGCCATGGCTACTGGTCGGTTATCTTGAAAGAGTGTGGCCCCCTAGACCCAATTTGGATGCATCTACCTGAATCGTCACTGCTTTACGTAATCAAAATATTGCAAGACTGGGGCTTCGACTAGCAGGCTCTTTAACTTATCGAATGCGATTTTCTGTTCCTCCCCCGAGTGCCAAGCGACCTCTTTCGTTAATAAGATGCGCAGGGGTTTTGCGATTTCCGAAAGGTGCAGAATAAATTTTCCCACATACCCATTCATTCCCAAGAACCTCTGGACTGCTGGTTTGTCTTTTGGGGTCACTAGATCTACATTGGCTTGGACCCGTTCCGGGTTTGGTTTTAATCCGTTTTGTGTTAACAAATGTCCCACATACAGAACCTCACTCTTGCAAATGTGAGATTTCTTGGGGTTTAGTTTTAGGTTAACTTCTTTCGCTCTCTTTAACACTGACTCGAGTCTGACATTGTGCTCTTTTCAATTCGAACCATATACAAGGATGTCGTCTGCAACGACGTCGACACCTGGTAGATTTTTCAGTATTCTTCTCATCTCTTCAATGAAGATATCCCCGGCCGTCTTTATTCCAAAGGGCAGCCGGGAATATCGAAAACGCCACCACAGCATGTTAAATGTACAAAGCAACGAACTGGGCTCATCCAGCTCCACCTGCCAGTATCCGCTATTCGTGTCTAATACACTGAAATACCTAGCCCCACAGGTTTTCGCTACCACCTCTTCCACTGTCTTAATTGGATATGGCCACCTTAACACCACCCTATTCACTTTGGTCGGGTCCAAACAGATGCATATCTTCTGTGGTTTCATCCTGATATGAACTTAGATTTTGCTAGGACGTAAAACACAACAAACAAACAAACAAATCTGTGGTTTCTTAACGATCGTCACCAAAATGACCCATGCAGTGGGCTTGTGTTGTTGAAGTATAACACCTAGTTTGATCATTCTATCTAGTTCATTACGCACGTCTGACACTATGGCATGAGGTATATGTCTGGGAGGGTCTACTACAGGGGTGATAGATGGGTCAATGTGAATGGTTTTTTGGTTGTTTTTTTTTATTGAGGCTGTATTTATACTGTCCATAGCATATAAGCCCGAGTACCCAGGCTTGTTTTCAATGCTGGCCAGTTGTAGTGTTTGGTGTTATCTTACCACGCAGTGGCTGCTGATAAGGTATTTGATTGCCTGCATTTTAGTAGCAGATAGATAATTGGTTGGTATGGTTAATAGCCTATGTTATTTTTTTTTTGATTTTCTTGGCATATATGTATTTATTTTTTCTACTCTTATTACTAGACTAGCCTACTCCTATTTACATATCATAGGCTTGTGCGTAGCTGTGTGGTGTGTTATCTGGCTACTTTTGGCATGGTTACCTTCCATTGGGCGTCCCGCTGGTGGGCCGTGACATATCACATGCCCCTTTGCAGTGCAGCTTAGTCAGGTAGGGGCCATGACTTGGATTTCAAAACGTCTTGAGAAAGCAAGACGTTTTGAAAAACCAAGACAGTTTACATATAGAAACAAATAGGGGTAAACTGTCACAGTCTGCCACTACTTTAATATTGAGGATGGAACCTAACAAAATACATCATTAAAATGGTTATAAGTAGCTCTTCAAAGTTTCTATGAAGAAAATGCTCCTGTCTATGGTATGTTCATAATATTTAATTAAAACTACATTAAAATAAAGAGATAATCTATTTTGCCTATAACATTGTGCTGTTTTTATTCTGGAATTAGTAATTTTTACTGGTGAACGACCATGGTCTATTTAAACAAGTATTTTTTTTAGAATCAAAATCCGGGACATAGTTAATAGAAATAACCAACAATATGAACAAATCATGATGATTAGCATCATACATTCCATTAATCTAATGTACACAGGAAGATGGGTTGTTGTTTTAGCAGTCTACTACACAAGGATGGCCACTGGAGCTGGGTGTGGGTGTGGGTGTGGGTGTGGGTGTGGGTGCAAAGTGGGATATCCATCATACAGTACATGTGTATGTGCATATAGAGACAGACATGTACATGTATATATATATATATATAACTTATCCTAGCTGAGGTGGAGAAGAAAGAGAAAGAGCTGAGATGGATTGAGAGAGTTTATTTTTCTCTTTGATAGGAAAATATAGCCCTATCGAATAATAAAAAACTTTTCACAGCAAGTGATCTATACAACTTCTGAGGAATGAGTACCAAGAACTGCCGGTGGCGGCGCCACCATAGGCAAATGAGTGCCGCAGTGAATAGATCTGGGTCTGTTAGTGGACAATAACGGATCATAATAATAAGAAGAAATAGTAAGAAATACCTCATACCGATGATTTTATACACGTATATAAATATACTAACTATAAAACTTATCCGAGCTGAGGTGGAGAAGAAAGAGAAAGAGCTGAGATGGATTGAGAGAGTTTATTTTTCTCTTTGACAGGAAAATATAGCCAAACCGCCCTATGGCGCGGCACCCAATCCAACAGAGCTCTCAAATGAATCTATTGCTGAAGATACCCTCATGTCGAGCACTATGCGGTTAGTAATGGGAGTTTGAAGGTAGGCAAAAATGGTATCGGAAGACCAATCCCCCCTAATCCTGAGTTCCTCCAGGGTCGCTCCACACATGGAAAGGTAAGTACAACCCCCCCTCCGGAGGGAATGGGAGGAAATATCATCCGGGTTAAAACCTGCCCTAGCAACGAAGGTCTTAAGGGTTTCCTCATATACTTTATTCGTTAAAGGAGCGGACCCCGAACCCTGGGGGATACGGAAAGCCATGGAGTCCGATGTAGCCTGTAACTCCCGAAAATGTCTATCTGTCCAATATACTGCGCAAATGCGCTTCTCCTGACCCCTAGCAATGGGAATCTGCAGCTTCCTTTGCCTAACCTGAATTGTTTTAGTTTTACGTATGGTAATAATCATGCCCCAGGCATAAAACACAAAGTCCTGGCGCCTTAAACTGGAGTCTGACAAGGTTACTTGGCATTTTCTTAGCAAGCCTCTAAAGCAACAAAGAAGGGCTGCCCTCCAAGCCACATGACCTGGATTAAGTGTTAACAGTGAAAAAACTGAGAGGATCATACCCGGTAGCATTGGCAATGCTTGTCTAACCTCATCTCCCCTCACCCGACGAATCCCTCTTAGGGTACTAGAAAGAATATAGCTCTTATAATCTAGAAGGGGGGAAGAGTTCTCACGTAAATGATTATTCAGGCCACTAAGATAATTAATTATCAACCTATACTTCAGTGTCCTAGCAAGCCAGGTAGCATATAAAGCAGCCTGTGCCGAGTCGCAAGGAATGGGGGCTAGAGAGGCAGCAAGTAATCGTATAAAATCAAAATATCTATTAATTTGGGCTTTCCTAGTAATCAAGGAATTATGAGCATATGACATAGCCTGGAACCCTCTCTGCTCCTCCTGCAGCTTCGCCTCTGAAAGAAGAAAAGGGGGATTTAAGCCTAAAGCCACAACACATGCTGTGAAGAATCCCTGTCTCTTTTAGCCTCATCGAGCTAACATCATCATCTAGCCTACTCAAACAATCGCACACCGTGTTGTCTTTACTCGCAATATAAGCAGCGGAGATTGTGAAATTGAACTCTACTGAAATCCAAAACAGCTTTCTCAAAAAATTCATCACTGGCAATGATCTCGATCTGCCAGTACATATGGCAGCCAGAACGGTAGTGCTGTCTGTCATAACTAACACTTTGGAATTGCGCCAATATTCAGCCCAACGGGTCGTTGCCATAAGCACAGCCCACATCTCCAATGTGTTAATATGCGCATTACTTAAAGTGTCAGGGGCATCCACCTTGTGGTGATCCAGGTAACTATCTAGGTGTGCTCGATCAGCCCTTTTAAAGGTGCCAGCTAGTCAATCATTCTGATATATAGCTCCAAATCCCCATAGAGAGGCGCCTGTATAGACGGCATAAGTCGGAGCAAATTTCCCTAACATCTGGGCTTCACCGTTAAAAATCCCCGCGAACCTTAACCACCAGTCAATGTCCCCCTGAAACCCTTTGTTAAGTCTAATCTTATAGTAACTTTTCTTTACCGTTCCCATTAGGTCATATATTCGTCTGGTGAAGGTTCTACCCCCTCGAATTACTTTAGCGCAGTGGGCCAATAATCCTCCCAGACGTTCAAGCTCCTTCCTGGTGGCCTTTCGCCTATGGAGGAAGTATTTGAGAATTCTGCCTAATTTCTGTAGCTTGTCACTAGGAAGCGTCATTTGTAACGTAATAGAATTAATCATTATCCCAAGAAATCTGATAGATGTAGAGGGAGGAATCAACTTCTTGTAACTGATGTAGAATCCTAATCTCCTGAGTATAAATACTATAACTCTCTGAGATCTAGTTGTCTCACTTAGGCTGCTGTCTACAATGCAGTAGTCATCTAGATAATTAACTACCCTTAGTACGCCCTCTCTGATGGCACATCTCACAATAAGATCAGAAATCCTCTGAAATATATACGGGCTAGATGACAGCCCCATGCATAATCTAGTGTCAGTTAAAAAAGTTTTGGTCCCAGAAAAAAACCAAAGAAGACCTTGTCTGGCTCTGTCTCGAGGATGAATAGGGATTGCCCTATAGGCGTCCTTGATATCAACGGTGGCCATCCAGTCACCTTGCTCGAGACACTCAGCTACAGAATCAACGGAATTATATTTAAATTTTTTACAGGTGGTGTTTACACACCGGTTGACAGAAGCGTCCTTAGGACGACTACAATCTACAATAGTTCTGCCCCCCCCGCCATCCTTGGGCACGCAAAAAACATTATGACTGCAAATTGGCTCAATGTCAACTATCTTCAGAATGCCTTGATCAATTTCTGATCGAAGCTTATCAGTTATTATATCGTAGTAATCAGGATTACGCATCTTCTTCATCTTTACAGAATAAGATAAATTACAATCGCGATCTATTACTTCAAACCCGTAGCATACACCTTTTAGGATATAGGCCCAATCAGGGTCAACTGCCCCCCTCAGGAACAATTCAACAAAAAACCTACATGGTTTAAGCTGACTTATCAAACCGTCAATGTAGTGCGTACATGCACAGATCCCAGCTACACAATCACAGGATATATCGAATAACACAGAACTCTGTCCTGGTTCATAGAATTCTACCCTAAAATAAATGTCATCAACAAAGATGTTCTCTACATTCAAATGAGGGGCAAAAGCCACTGCATCAATCCAGCGGGTCGGGACTGAGGGAGTTGTTTCACAGCATCCCCCCGTGGTAACCCTACGGGTATTTTTTCCGACAATATTGGTATCACACAAAGTGGGAATTTGGCTCGCATCAAGCGTATACCTATGAAAGTCATGGTCTTCAGCTGAAACTGGAAGAGTAGTGCAATCACTATCAATATCTATATTATTCATTAAATCATCAACCACACAAGGCACACTGTTCTCAGCACTATTGAAATCAGTCCAGTCCTTGCCCATTCCGCTAACACAGTGTTCAGACTCCTCCAATAGCGAATCATTATCAGCATTATCCATGTGGTGTATAGCACGTCTCAAGTGACCTGTTGTCGAGTTGAAACTTATATCGTGGCAATTCGAACGAAGGGGGGTTATGGTAATGGCATTGTCTTGACAATTAGCCATACTGTCCGGAAAAAGATTAATGTCATTGACCGCTCGTTGCGTGTCTAACCACCCCCCCCCGAACTGTTCAGTTCTTAACACAGTTATGTTTGCCATGTGCTTTAGCAAAACACTTAGAACACCAGTGCCCAAAGCCACACTTCTCCTCCGACAAATCACAACCCCCGTCTCTATTATAACGGAAGCAAGGCCGCTTCCTTCCTGTTGACTTCTTCTGAGTATCTCGAGCCGGGTAAGATGTCTTTTTAACATGACTTGCAGTAGAGCCATAGTGAAGGATACTTTCACCCGTATGACCGCAACCAAATGCCGCAAATCCGGCAGTTTCAGCCAAGGTACGGATATCTGCATCATATTCTGTATGGGCCGTATCCTTGAATTCGCCAGCTTTAGCTCTGTTACAGAGAAATCCGATATGCAGCAAAAATGTCTCATAGTCCATCATTGATAAATTCGGAATATCCGTCATCCATCGCACCGAAGCCTCGATCAATTCGTATGCGTTTAATTTCTTTAAAGTTTTCGAACCGACGATGAAGCGCTTCAACGACCACTTACGTCTTCGACGCCTGGCTGATGACGTACTCCTGCTCCCGCTACTGGAGGAACGTGAGCATCTATGCCTTCTTCTCCCAGGCGAGTGACGACATGTCGAATGAGAACGGCTAGTGCCGTACGAAGAGTGCCCTTGAACTTCCGCCAGTCTCCTCATGTCCTGTGGCTTGTCGTCAATAGTCACCGACGAACTGACATACGTGTCAGACTCGACAGCCATCTTGGAATCCAACGTTACCGTCGATCTTGCAGGACCATTTCGACGTGCTAGCAGCTTCCGCTTCTCAGCGTAGAGACATTCTATCCGATCCTCTTGCTTTAACCTCTCAATGTCTGCCGTTATTGACCTTTCCTAGTCATCCATCTGCATATATCTGCAGTCGACAGCATAGTTAATGAACATATATCGAGCAGTTCCCACTGCCCGTCGCCGTCGGCTGCATTCAAAATGGCGATAATGAAAATTGACCCGGAGACATTCGACTAGGTCGTCGAGGAATGATATTAGCTATGTAATGTTTTTAGCTCACGACACTCCTTTGCGTTCGTCCTTCAGTGATTTTGTCCTCCATTATCAAACACAGGTAGCAGGTTGACAGGTAGCAGGTTGGTGCAAACTTTTCACAGCAAGTGATCTATACAACTCTGAGGAATGAGTACCAAGAACTGCCGGTGGCGGCGCCACCGAAGGCAAATGAGTGCCGCAGTGAATAGATCTGGGTCTGTTAGTGGACAATAACAGATCATAATAATAATAAGAAATACCTCATACCGATGATTTTATACACGTATATAAATATACTAACTATACGCTGATAGTGCTGCGCCATTTAAAACATGTATCAGTAGTGTACGCTGATAGTGCTGCAGTGCTTGGAGCATTTATTAATATTCGTAGTGTACACTGATAGTGCTGCAGCCTTAGCACCACATATTAGTATATGCTGATGATGCTGAGGGATTGAATAATCCCGGAAATCCGCGGAATCTCGGAGATCTTTCATCCCTGTGCATGGTAGTTATACAAGACCATTAGGGGCTTTAACTAGACTTACTCATCCCCCCTTTCCACTTTAGAATCAACGCTCTGACTGATTTGTACCTTTTATTCGATGCAACAAACGTTAGTGCACAACCAAATCACACACCCACACCCACACGGGTTCCTGCACCTATCAGCTAATCACATTTAATACCCTCATTAAAACATTTGAATACCAATTTTCACACAATTTAAGACCTATGTTCATGCAAATGTAATGTACATATTTAATTAAATGTTTGCTTGTTGTTGTTTTACGTCCTAGCAACATCTAAGGTCATATCAGGACGGGAAATATTAGGACTAATTATTTGAAAGAGAAAAAAGAATCCATATCAACTATACCAAATGAGCTGAATTGGTCGTAATGCTCGCATTGCGTTTGATGCGAGGCGAGGAAGGACCCCCCCCCCCTCCTCTACCTCTCCTCCAGCCGTTGGCTCTTACCTAACTGCCCGCGCTTCTTCCCCTTATAGCCGCCCCCACACCGCCTCTGGCCACTCGCCCTCCTGCCTCCACACACTCCGCTCCTCCTACTCTTTTTTCTTTGGCTTCCTACACCAAGGCTATCTACACTATCGGCATGGGTGTAGACCTACACTATCTGCACTACCCCTGGCCGACCTACACTATCCTCTACACTGTGGTGGCCCACCCCGCTATCCCTGACCAAGCACCACACCTTCCTGCATGACAGCCTCTCGCCACTACCGTGCACTACACCACCCTGCATGACAGGCTCTCACCACTGCCGTGCACTACACCATCCTGCACGACGGCCTTCCACCACTACCGTGCGCTACATCATCCCGCACGGCGGCCTCTCAGGTCACCCTGGTCCACCACTACCGTGCACTACACCACCCTGCACGACGGCCTCTCACCACTGCCAAGCACTACACCATCCTGCACAACACCCTCTCACCACTACCGCGCTCTACACCATCCCGCTCGACGGCCTCGCACCACTACCGTGCACTACGCCTCTGCATACGGTTGGTGCTTTCCCTGCCCATCTGCACTATCCGTGACCGTGCACTGCACCTTCCTGCAAAACGGCCTCTCGCCACCACCGTGCACCACACCACCCTGCTCGACGGGCTCTCAGCACTGCCCGTGCTCTACACCACCCTGCACGACAGCCTCTCACCACTACCCTGCCGTATGCCACCCTGCACCACACTGTGTGACGGGCTCCCACCACGACCCGTGCTATACACGACCCTGCACGACGGCCTCTCACCACTACCGTGCACCACTCCAGCCTGCACGTCACCCCCTCAGCACTACCTCCACTACCTCGCCACGCCTCGACGCACGGTTGGTGCCTCCCCTCTCCTACCCTCGCCCACCACAAACTCCTTCCACCCCCCGTCCCTCACATCTCCCCGCCCTCTCACATCTCCCCGCCGTCCCGGCCCGCCCTGCCCTGCACCCGTCAACATCAATCCCCGCCCCCGCGCCACAGACCCCCCTCACCCGAACCCGCCCCCCCTCTCCTCTCACGCGTCCACGCTCCTCACCGCCGACCACCCCGCCACCCGCACAAACACGGTCTCGCCACAGGCTCCGCCTGTGAAGTCGCCGCCCTCGCCGCCCCGGCGGCCCCCCCCCCCCCCCCCCCCCCCCCCCCCCCCCCGCCACTCGACCTTTCCCCCCCCGCAGCCACCACACACCCCCCTGCCCACACGCCACCCCACCGCCACCAGGCGGCCACCACCAACACCACAAACCCTCCCCCCCCCACCTCGCCGCAGACGCCGCGCCCGCCCCCCCCCCCCCCCCACACCCTCCCCCGGCCACACAGCCTACCTAACACATCTCCCCGGCCTCCCCCGGCCACCACACTTCACACTCTCACCACAGGCCTCCCTCTGTCACACTACACTCTTCTCTGCCATGCTACACTGGTTCTGTCACGCTACACTGGCTGCCTCCCCTCCTGCCACTGCGGGCTCCACCTGTGCTCCCCCGTGCCTGCTGCCACTGTGCTGCTGCCACTGGGCGTCCTACCACTGCGTGTGCTGCCGCAGCTGTATCAACGTGTTGCTGCTACCTCTGTGCTACCGCTCTGCCGTCACTCTCTCTGCTGCCTACCACCTCCACCTGCTCACACCTCTGCTGCCACTGCGGGCTCCACCTGTGCTCCCCCGTGCCTGCTGCCACTGTGCTGCTGCCACTGGGCGTCCTACCACTGCGTGTGCTGCCCCAGCTGTATCAACGTGGTGCTGCTACCGCTCTGCCACTGCGGGCTCCACCTGTGCTCCCCCGTGCCTGCTGCCACTGTGCTGCTGCCACTGGGCGTCCTACCACTGCGTGTGCTGCCGCAGCTGTATCAACGCCTTGCTCCTACCTCTGTGCTACCCTCTGCCGCCCTGGACCTCTGAGGCGGGCACGCATACGTGCCCCGCCTCCCCCCCTCGGCGGCCCCTCGAGCCCTCTCCTCTGTCTTGGTTGAGGGCTCCTCGGGTCCACCTCCCGGGCCCATCTACTAAGACTATCCTTGACACTTATATATCATGACTCTCATATAATATACTTTATATCTCTCTTACTCCTGATCCATTACTCTTATCCAACTGACATTGACATTTATATATCATGACGATCCCTCATATGTTATACTTTACTACCTCTTACTCATGATATTACTCATTACCTGATGCTACATATCTTCCTTGACATATATAATTATTCATGATTGATCACTGTAATATCCATGAATAATCCGGCACTTCTGAATAAAGTGCCCTTTATCCACTCACGCCTCCTCGTCCTTCCTTGCCTGCTACACCGGGACACTTTGTTTCCTTCTATGCTGGCATGGCCAGGCACCCAGCACATGTGGATATCATACCCATCCGTTGTCAGTTGGTTCATTTTATAAATGACCGTTGCTAGAATAGGGTGATTCGTTTTCAGTCCAGCAACAGCCAGGATGCAAGAGAACGAATCACTGTATATAACATAGTTAGTGTGGTTGGATACCTCGATACACTCCAACACGAGAAGGAGTGCTCGGGCTTCTGCAGTGAAAATCGAGCTCTGATCGGGCAAACGTACACCAAATTTTTCCCGTCGGCAGACTGCCGCAGCAGCTACCCGGCTTTGGTCTTTCGAACCATCAGTGTATACGGAGAGGTGGTCTGCAAACTGGCCTTGAATCTCTGAATGCAGTCCTTGGTACTCGAGTGGATGTGTCCCAGACTTCCTCAGTTCCGTGAGTCGGAGGATAACTGATGGCTTTCTCAACGACCACGGGGGATGTTCTGGGACTTTGGCATCCTCCAACACGTCCAAATCCACGCCCAAGGCCTCCAAATGAGGTTTCATTCGGAGCCTCAGTGGCCGGATGTAATTTGGCCTGGCTTCATACCTGGATTCGTCATGTTGCTCGAATAGACAATTGTGTGCAGGATTCAATGCATTAGTTTTTATCTTGACTACATATTGCATGGCCAGTTTGATTCTCCTGTTGTTAAGTGATGGTTCATTGGCTTCGACATAAAGGCTCTGAACTGGTGAGGTGCGGAAGGCCCCAAGGGCCAGGCGCAGTCCCTGGTGGTGGATGATGTCTAGCAGCCCAATATATGATTTCTTTGCGGAACCGTATACTATGCTGCCGTAATCCACTCGTGAACGAACCAAGGTTCTGTACACGGAGAGCAGAACATCTCTGTCCGCTCCCCACTCTGAGCTGGACAGCACCCTCAGAATATCGAGCGCTTTCAGGCATCTTGTTTTCAGGTACTTTATATGTGGCACAAAAGACAGTTTTGCGTCGAGAATGAGGCCCAGAAATTTGGTTTTCTCAACGACTTTAATGGGATCCCCGTCCAAGGTCAGCTCCGGTTCCGCATGCATTCTACACAGCAGGCAGAAGTTGTTTGTTTGTTGTTGTTTTACGTCCTAGCAACATCTAAGGTCATATCAGGACGGGGCAGGCAGAAGTGCATGCAGACTGATTTGGTCTTGGAAAATTTGAAACCGTTCAGAACTGACCATCGATGGATCCCATTTATGCTTGGTTGTAGCTGTCTCTCTATGACATTCATGTTAGCACCGCTGTAATATAAAACAAAGTCATCCACGAAAAGACTACAGGAGACCCCCCGCTTTACAGCAGCAGCAATACCATTGACCTTGACCCCGAAAAGGGTCACAGCCAGTATGCTGCCTTGAGGTACTCCTAGTTCCTGTGAGTGTAGGCGGGAATAGGTAGTCTTGACACGGATGTGGAAATGCCTGAAGGCTAGAAAGTTCCTGATGAAAATTGGCAAGTGGGCACGAAGGCCAATCGCATGAAGATCCTCCATGATGCCATGCTGCCACGTTGTGTCATAGGCTTTTTCGAGGTCGAAAAAGACAGCCACAACATGCTCCTTCTTAAGGAAAGCATCTCTTATGAAGTTCTCCATGCGCACCAAATGGTCGAGGGTGCTGCGGCCCCGTCTGAAGCCACATTGAAGGTTGGACAGGTGGTGTCCTGACTCTAGTAGCCAGACGAGGCGGTTGTTTACCATGCGCTCCATGGTTTTACAGATGCAGCTTGTAAGGGCTATGGGATGATAGTTGTGGGCTTCACTCTGGTCTTTACCAGGTTTGGGAATCGGTATTACTGTCGCCTCCCGCCAAGAGGCGGGGACGACACCCGACTCCCAGTTGTTGTTGAAGAGTTGAAGCAACAGCAACAGTCTCAGTGCATGTTCAGGGAGATGTTTCAAAAATTGATAATGAATTCCATCAGGTCCAACTGCTGTGTCATGCGAGCTTTCCAAAGAACACCTCAACTCACCCATACTGAATGGGGAGTTGTAGTGCTCCTCGCCATCGGAAGAAAAGTCCAAGAGCTTTCGCTCTTGGCGTTCCTTGACGGCCCGAAAGCCCGGGAGGCAGTTTGCCAAAGACGAGTTTCCAGCAAAGGTGCGAGCCAATTCTTCACTTATTTCGTCGAGTGATGTGAGAATGGTGCCGTTGTGTTTCAAGTGCTGGACTACAGAAGAATCACCTCCCCTTCATTTGATTCTCCTGATCATTGTCCATACTTTGCCCAACGGCGTGTGCATGGTGATGCTAGAAACAAATTGTCTCCAACACTGCCTCCGCGCTTCTTTGATTGTTCTGCGAGTGCGAGCGCGCAGAATTCTAAAGAGCGCCAGATTTTCAGCAGTCGGTCTCCTGTGGAATATACGCTGAGCTTTCTTTCGTTCCTTAATAGCCCTCCTACAGCCGTCATCTAACCATGGAGGCGTCAAACGCTTGGTTGTTGCCGAGGTCTTCGGAACAGTTTTCTCTGCGATCCATCTCAGCATCTCAGTGAAGGCATCGATGTCACTGATGTCTGGAGTGAACTCTTCGCGACATAGGGTCTGGAAGGTGGGCCAGTCGGTTTTACAAAGCCGCCAGCTCCTCTCTCGCTCTACGGGAGATGTCCCCCCCCCCCCCCCCCCGCAATTAAGAATAATTGGGAAGTGGTCGCTCCCGCAGAGGTCATCCCAGACCCTCCACGAAAAGTCCAGTGCCAGTTCTGGTTCTACAATGCTGAGATCGATGGCGGAATATGTTCCGTAGCCGGGATGCAAATATGTGTATGAACCATCGTTCAATACACACAGAGCATGAGCGGCCACAAGGTCCTCAATTCTCTTGCCTTTAGCGTTCCTATTGTCACTTATCAGTCCTGCAAGTGTGCCAGTTCATCTGTGTCCCAACAGTTTTACCTCAGGTACTAACGGATCATTCACAATTATCAATATTTTCGTAGGCTGACCAAACATACACTTTTTCATGACTCCTCCCCTTCCCGCACCACAACATGTACACTACAAATGTTGATATTGTAGTAGTCCCGGAATAGCAAGAAGTGTGGGTTCGAAACCTGCATCATTTGACGGACACCTTGATAAGTTTTAAAAAGGGAACAGTGGGTCATAATCCCCTCCCTCCGTGCATATGTTTGTGAAAATGTTGATAATTGTGAAGGACCTCTAAATGAGGGTTGTCGCTATTTACTACCTATTGATTAACTGCCATTTCCTTTAATCTCCAGTTTCCTTTCTGGTGCTCATAATTGTTACACCACTCGTTGCCTCGACTTTTGATGAGCCCTTAGATTAAGTTAATTACCTTCTGGCTTGTCACAAATCTGTTGCTTTCCCATTACTTTTTATCCAATGACTTAACAATTTATACTAGTCGCTTCCTAGCCAGCCGCTCGACATTAATAGGATAGGTCAAGGACTGGTTGGGTCAGTGTCAGGATAATGCGACTGAGTGGGACATCAGGTCATGGTGCTGGTGGTCTGGTCTCCCAGTGGGGCAGCTCTATAAAGTCGCCATGAGTGCGCACTGTCACAAGTAGGTACCCGCCCTGATATGACCTTAGATACTGCTAGGATGTAAAACTCCAACAACCAACCAACCAAGCCCTGTTCTTTTGTCACGGAGGATGACGTCACTGTCCATAGGTTCTTGAATGTAACGGCTCTCTTATGGCCGGTACACACCTACCGTTTACGATTCGCGCACTAAAACTCCCGATCCGCTTAAAACTGAAAACGCCCCGATTCGTTTTTCGAATCGCGAATCGTAATCGTAAGGCTAGCGCACACCTACCATTTTAGCCCTAAAAAGTCGCGAATCGCAATCGGTAGGTGTGCTAGGGGAGTGCACACCTCACGACTTTTGGGCAGCTTTAGATCGTATACGCTAGGTGGGTGCGGAAAAACGATCGTAAACGGTAGGTGTGTACCGGCCATTAGATAGAAGGAAGGAAAGCTTGGGGATAGCAAGTATATATGGTGACTATCGCGAACTTACTTAGGGCTTTACTGAACTAACATTGTTAGATCTCTTTATATCCCCATCCCCTGGGACTGGAACATAACCAAGGACAACGAGGTGGTAAATAAAGTCAGTCATGAACTAGAACTCAAGGTGTCGACTCGTATCTTACACCCACTACTCATCTCTGGACAAGCTACACAAATGCGTTTAATTGTTTCCGTTTCAGATGTGTGTGCACTACCGTAACAAGATACTAATACAATACATGCCTTAAAACACTAACACCCACATTATTACCCTGTTATTTTCCCCCCACAGATGACAGAGTGTTTGTGGGAAAATCATTGAGCAAATCTGACTAAAAATGGATAACTAACACCAAATAACATAATATAGATGGTCGATCTTAAATATGAATACTTAGCAACATGAATTAATGTAAAGAACATTCTTACTTCCCCATTTCTTGGAATGAGGCAAATATATAGCAATGCACAACAATATGTATGAAAAATGTACATGCATTTCCTACTTGGTTCAGCGTCCGCAAGCACTGGCGGCACCAGCGACTAAGAGAGTAGTGAAACTGAAAGACAGCAGAGTGCAACACAACAACAAAGATATCCCACACTGGTAAATCCATTCAACTCTCAGAGTAACAACCAAACTACCAAACAATGGTGGAGGAAATAGACTGTAGACTAGGCAGGGGCACTCATCTTTCCCACTTAAACTGCGAAAGTGCCTACAATAAAATTGACAGCATCAAATTACACCTAAATATCTGCAGATTTTACATACTGACACTATCGGAAACCTGGTTTCATGAATTGCACAGTGATCAGTCAGTCGAGGTTGAGGGGTATAGGCTTGTGAGAGGGGACATAAAGGTGCTGAACAACCTGCAAACAATTTTTAAAACAGGAGGAGGGGTTGCAATCTCTAAAAAAAAAAATCCGTTAACACTGATAACAATCTGCTACAAGAAGCAAACAGATCAAACAATAACATGGACAGTAATCAAAAATGAAAAACAAGCGGTCATCGTGGTAGGGAGCCTATACAGACCCCCAGATGGAAACGTGGAGAAATTCATAACGGAACTGGAGGCCATCATAGACAATATACCCAAACTCACCAAGGCGGAGATATTCCTACTTGGCGACTTCAATATAAATTATAAAACAGATAATAAAACTAAAAATACCTTAGAAAATCTGATTAAAGGTAAAGGTCTGGTGCAAAAATTCTGTGAACTAACTAGACTAGGGGAAAACGGTTCTACTATAGACCTCATTATAACTAACTCAAACCATGTCCACAAATCGGGAACCAGGAACTGGGGTATTAGTGACAATATATGTCACCCGAAAAAAAAAACCATTACCAAAACCACATATCGTATAGGTAGATCTTACAAGAACTACACAAAAGGAGCATTAGAAGCTCACCTAAAGGGCAATATAGAACCACCTCCCCCAACTGACCAAAATATAAACAAAGAATAGGACACCATCCTGGGGGAAATACAAAATCATCTGGACAACATCTGTCCAATAAAAGAAATAAAAATAAAAGCAAACCAAGAACCATGGGTAACACTGGAACTGATAAACATAATCATGATGAAATACAATAACGGCAAATTAGCCAAAGAAAGCTATCGATAATTACCACAAATCGAGAAACCAAAGCCAGAAGGCAGTGAGTAAAGCCAAAAGACGGTTCATCATCAAACAGGACCAGCACTGGGGGAAAAACTCACAAATTCTGGGTAAACGTAAAAATACTACTACCGAATGAAAAAACCTTAGAAAACATCACCCCATGTGCTGAGGATGGCAAGGAACTCAAAAACACAGAAATAGCTGAAACCATGAATAAACATTTTTCGACCCTAGGGGGGCAAACTGTTAGAAAGATTCAATACAAAATGGGACACTAAAGCACCAGAACTACACACAGCAACAGGGGTGCCAACTTGTGACAGTGCGCACTCATGGCGACTTGATAGTGCTGCCCCACTGGGAGACCAGGCTGCCAGCACCATGACCTGATATCCCACTCAGTCACATTATCCTGACACTAAGCCAACCAGTCCTTGCCCTATCCTAATAATGACGAGCGCCAGGCTAGGAAGCGACAAGTATCAATTTTTAAGTCATTGGTTTGACTCCACTGGGGTTCGAACCGACGATCCCACGGTCTACCATCCCGGGAGACGTACGCTCTAACTCATTCGGCCATCCCATCTGGTCCGGAAGAAATGAGGCCATAGTCCACCTTGGTATGTGTTCTGGCACAAATCACGTAAGGTACGGACCAACCATGCTCACCGAACCCAACCTATAATACACCATGGCATGAGAAAATACCACAAGCCGCCACCAAGTCACAGTCCCAAAGGATACGGGTGTGTTCCGGTGCACCCGGGTACCAACTATGGACAGGGCATAGGTGAAAGGAAGATGGTAAACCAAAAAGTCAGGGACAATTCCTTTAGAAACTATGGTTAACAAATTAACACCGCAGCCGACCCACCTGTTCGCAGTCCCGAAGAGTACTGATGTGTTCTGGCACTAACTAGGGACAGGGCACAAGTGAAAGGAAAGTGGCAAACAAAACAAAATAACAAATTCTGGGACACATCCTCATCCACAAGCCTATTACTATCTCAGTACATGTACATACTAGGCTAAGATATTAGTTATATGATAGAAAGTTATACCCAAAAAACTTTTTAAAAACTAACATAGATACTAACTATTTAAAGAAATGCTGATCACGTCCCGGATACCAACCCGGAACCGGAACCCAGGCATACACCATAACATTCCTCACAGCTGTCCAGCTTTGAAAACAAGCACCATCACGGGAGCTTACACATTATGGGCAGAATAAATACTGTATCAAAAAAAAGAAAAGAAGGAATCATCCACGGATGTGAATTAGGTTCGCGTATTCCAAACCTCAGGCAGTCATAAATTCATCATTTTTACTGACTCTTTTTCCTGCCTTCAGGCTTTAAACAATAGAAAACTGGACCACCCGATACTACTTAAAGACTCACTAAACTTAACGCTCTTTCAATGGCAAAATTTGACATTCACCTATGTTGGGTGGCAAGTCATGTGGGTATCCCATTAAATGAGAGAGCAGATCAAGCGGCCACTCGAGCCCTGACTGCTCCTTTGGAACATTGTCATATTCCTTACTCTGATCTGAAACCTACCATTCAAAAATACTTCTGGAACCTATGGCAAATTGAATGGAATGAACACCCGAACAACAAACTCCATAGAATTACCCCCTCCGTGAACGGACTGCTGCAGAGTCGCCTGGAAGGGCAACACAACCAGATGGTTTTAACAAGATGCCATATTGGCCAGTAGTGGCTAACACACATGTTTCTGCTCAAGGGGGACCCTCCCCCTGAATGTATTGGATGTCAGTCCCCACTGACATTAAATCACACTTTATTAAACTGTGTTGATTTCATGGCCCTGCGCCAACAATTTTACACTGAAACAGCATGCATGACCTTTTTACTAAAATAAAGCAAGAAAACATTTTAGCATTTTTGAAGGCAGCTGATTTGTACCACCTCATATAGCTTATTAAACAAATTCCATCAATGAATAATACTTTCATCTAGAAATTTATTTAGCTTGCTTGGTATGATTTTACATGTAAAAGCGATGGTTTGAATCAAAAACAAACAGTTCTCACCGTGAATATGGCCTATGCTGCCGACACCGCGTAAAGCAGCCGTCAATCAATCTTAGAATTGAACACATTGTTCCAGCTTTTGGTTGTTGTTAACTCACCGTGATGGGCTCGGCTGGTATTGCCTTGCCGGGATCGCAAATTCTTTCCATACGGCGCTGAAGCCGGAAAGGTAGCAGAAAGCTACTGATTACGTCCCCTAGCCTAATTAATGCCTTAGCATTGACATTAGCATTGGCTGGATCGATTGTTAGATCGAAACTCGAAAACTCCATTAAAGTTCTTAGTGACATGAAAGTAAGCAAAAACTTACCTTGATCCACACAGTATGCGTTCACTGTGCATGACTTGATGCCGGAAATACTTTATCTCCTTGGGCTGTGATAGCCTGGTGGCTACAGCCTGAGGTAAAATAGTCTAGTTATACGAATCTTACCTGGGTATAGATGATGGATAACTGTTGTTTTCCCGAGGTATAAGCCTCGGGTAGACGTGGGCTAGGGAGAAGGAAGCACGTGAGGTACCAGCAATTTTAACCTACTTATTCAGGATAAAAATGATCTTTCAATACAATGGATACTATGATTTTCCCGTAATGGTACACCAACGGAATAGACGTGGTAGGGCGTGGTGGGTGGGCCCTAGCCCACGTCTACCCGAGGCTTATACCTCGGGGAAAACAACAGTTATCCATCATCTATACCCAGGTAAGATTCGTATAACTATACTATTTTACCTCGGTATACAGCCTCAGGCTAGGGAGACTTTTACATAATTCATTTTTTATCCTTAATATCATCCATTCTTATTATAATATTCAACGTTTTTGTTTCCCCCTATTTTTGTTAGTTGGCGAGCAGACGCTTTGCAATGCCGGTAGGCTTTTCTAGTCGTTTGTTGTAATCTTTTGCAAACGACTTAGCCGTCTTCCAGCCTGCATGCGCTAGTATTCTTTTCACAGAAATACCTAGCAACCATGCCTTGGAGACCATGGCACCTCTAGTTGAGTGGGAAGAGTATTTGCCCGTATCCACTCCAGCCAATTTCAACACCGTAATTGTCCATCTGCCAAGGGTGTCTCGTGAAATTGCCTTATGTGGCTTTATAAAGCTCACTAATAGTTGTTGTGATGCACGTAAATCCTTTGTCTTAGATATATAACCCCGTATGGCTGACACAACACATAATTTCCGATCATTCGGAAAGCAGTCTAAGTGAACCGTAGATAAAGGGTCACCTAACGTGTTCAATTTGAGCAATTGTGCTAAATCAAACGTAGCTTGTTTCTTGTCTATTTTTAATCCAGTTAAGGATAAAGCAACAATCGTCTGTCCTCTGTGTCCCATTACTAATAATAACAGGACCACGCCCTTAAAACCTAATTGTTTTATATCTAACCACGAGTTGTGAGGCCAAGCCTGAAACAACTTAAATACTATAGAAACATCCCAAAACCGACTATACTTTGGTTTTGGAGGATTCCTTTGATAAATTGACCGAAGTAGATAACAAAGGACATAATGTTTTCCAACTGTTTCGCCATCAATTCTAGGTAACATGATTGATAACGCACATCTTGCCGCATTGATCGACCCAAAGGATAGTCCTTCATCCTCTAGAGAACGAAGAAAACGAGCTACTTGTGAAATTGTTGGATTTGTTGGCTTGACTTTCATTAACAAACAATGTACACCCCATTTCTTTAAATAGGTTGTGTACATTTTGACCGTTCCTGGCCTCCAGGCATCAGATACTATCCTGTTCTCAGTAAATTTGTCCAATCCAAACTGCTGCAGCTGTTTCCTTTGAAAAGGAATGCCAATAGGGGCGTCGTTGACACGTCGCCGTGAACCACTAGCGGTCCGTGGTGCGTCAGATTCCCGAGTTTTCTTGGGAATCGCATATGTTCTTTTGCCAGTTGTGAAACTGCTGGCAGCCAAGGTTGCAGTTGTCCAATCGGGCACCACCAGTATAGCATGTGTCCCTTCCAAGCCGATTTTCCTCACTACTCGGCTGA
This sequence comes from Branchipolynoe longqiensis, assembly GCA_030323885.1. Classification (NCBI taxonomy): domain Eukaryota; kingdom Metazoa; phylum Annelida; class Polychaeta; order Phyllodocida; family Polynoidae; genus Branchipolynoe; species Branchipolynoe longqiensis. The sequence continues at coordinate 57,666 of JASIRB010003633.1, forward strand.
TAATGCTAAACGGTGGGAAAATATAAAGATAATTATTTTCCCAGGTAATAGCAAATGCATCTACTTTCCAAGCATCCGGTTCAGGATGCCAAGAAACATAACAAGGTAATTTGTTATTATTTCGTGATGCAAACAAGTCAACTTTAGGTGTACCCATTTTTCACAAATGAAATTAAACAAAGGTGTAGAGAGAGACCATTCTAAATGGTCATGGGAATTTTCTACTTTTATGGTCTTGCAAGTGTATTTTGTGACCCTGGAATATGCGCTACAGTCAGGCAGACTTTGTTGAGCTGTGCCCAGTTCCACCTCATCATTTCTAGCGGACAACTGATTGCAAGGCTTTGATTTGGTTTCAGTTCCACCCATTTTACGAATATATGCCATGGCTGTAGTATTATCGGTAGTATTCTAACTTGTGATTTATTTATCTTTTCTTAAACTACATAGCCCAGATAAATAGCACGCAGTTCTAGTGCATTAATATGGTCTGATTTTTCATCATCAAGCCATCTACCTCCTGTTGTGACCCCATCTCGATGAGCTCCCCAACCTTTTAACGAAGCATCAGTAGTAATTACCGTATTAGGTTCCGCCATGCGGATTGGATTTGGTGAACTTGCTATGTGTTGCATCCACCATCCAATATCCTGTAGCCCTTCTTGCGAAATAAACATCTTTCGCTCAAAATCCCCTTTAGTTCGTGTTAACGCTAAATTTTTATCTCTTTCTAGAGATTTAATATGGGCCTTCCCGTATAGAATAGCGGGTGCATATGATATCATTATCCCAATAAGGACTGCGACCTGTCTAATTTTAGGTTTTGGTAACTTAATAAGCTGGGTCGCTGTATTCATAAACTTAATTAGTTTTTGTTCTGTTATTGACACTGTTAGAGACTGTGTATCCAGAATAAACCCTAAACATTTGAGTTGTTTTGTTGGTTTAAGCACTGACTTTTGTGGATGTACATAAAACCCCAGTTTAGTGAGTAATGCACACAAATCCAAAACTGCATTCACACAATCAATTTGTGTTGATGCTATAATAAAGGAATCATCTATGTATGGAAAAATTATATGACCCTTCCGCGCCATTACTGAAAAAACAGGTTTAAGCAGTTTAGTGAATAAACGAGGGGCACAAGCTTAACCATTTTTTTTTTTTTTTCCGGGGGGCATGCAGGTAAATCAATTGACGTTGGTTATCCAAAGAATCCGAAGATAATTTCAGGTCTTTTTCCCTTATGGGAAGCGTCATAATATGCATATGGAATCAACACTAGCCATTCCACGCATCTGGCGCTCTCAGATCTCGTGCCGTATCTAGCGAGACATTTTAAAATGTCGAATTTCAACCATTTTATTGTTTATTAAGGTTTGTTTAAAAATCCAGGATCATTCGAACCTCGCCATTAGGCTTTGGTCTCGAGAAGATGTTTGAAATCAAAACTCGACACTGAAAAGTATGTCACTTATGTATAATTCCTTTCTCAAAGAACTTTTGTACCGACTTTAGGCTTACGCCTGCTCTTAGTTAGTGCTCTACATCAACCGCCAGTTCCATTGGTATAAGGAAAAGTTTTATTTATACTGCCTTTGTACCGGAATTGTGTGAAGGGAATGTGAACACCCTAACTATTTGTAAACCCCTAACTATTTGTAAAATTTCTTGGTCACTAGTAATTTTGTGCCACTCAGAAATATGATTATTAATATTGCCAGCCACAAAGTTGCTTACAGTTTGTGTGGTTTTAGAGGCTGCAAGGACTTGTAACGTCTGTGTTTTGACCTCTACTTGGACCCGCCGCTGGGGAAGGGTCTCGGCGAGTTGACGCCTCGGCCTACTGGCCGTGCGGTGTTGTCGGTCCAGCCTGAGCGAGCGCCCCGGCCCCGAAAAGCTTGACCGAAGTTTGAGCCCGGTCTGGTTCCCATGGTGAACCGTTGTGGACGAAAATCCCCTCGTGACCTTTTGAAACGAGGGGTTTCCTGTTTCTTCTTGCCATCCATGTTTTTGCCACTCTTGGCTGCAGTTTCTACCTCTTTATAGAGGTATTGTAGTTGACCGCCAAATATTTTCGTGTTATCTAAAGGTTTCCCTTTAATCGGCTCTGGAGCGAGAAAGAGCGTAAACTCTTTCCCATCATTATCCGTAATCTTCTTTGAGCGAGCCACTTCTTTGCCAGCATCTGTGCAAACCGACTTGAAGACATTCTCATATCTTCGGTACGACAGGTAATTACTATGCTGCCGCTAACAATGCAATTCCTTTGTCCATCATTTTAGCCAAAGACGAGAACTTATTTTCTCTTTGCATTCTATTTGCCACAGGAGCAATAGCTGTTAGGGTACCAAGCACCGCCTTATGCACTGTGTGCAACACACCCTCAAATCTCTTACGGTCATCCGTCATATTGACATCTCGATGCATCTCCTTAATGATGGAGTTGGGAACACCTTTAATGCCTGTTAATTCATCTCCTAACTTGGAGATAATTTCCGCCGGTTTAAACGTGCGGAAATGGCCATTAATGGTCTCGTGCATAAGCGTAGTGGTTTTAACACGCTTAGCCTTTGGCTTCTCCACTTTCTTAGCCACTTTGCCACCAATGGCAGGATAGACACCTTCATATTGTGTGTCTGAGTCTGATTCCGTGGAAGTGGAATCTGTGGAAGAATCGGAAGAAGAAGAATCTTTCCTCTTCTTCTTCTTCTTGGACTTGGTCTTCCACTTTTTGCGAAGTCCAGTCTTCCCCCGTTCTTTGGTGAAATCATCACCAGAAGAAATGATATGTTTCTTCTTCTTCCTCCGTTTAGGAGAAGGAGGAGGAGGAGCCTTAAGCTCCATCGCTGAGTCTGTCTCCGAGAAATCCTCAAACGATGATTCATCTTGGACACTCGGCATTCATCGTTTAAGAGACACCGGTAGTTTGAGAGACATAATATGACTCTCCATCGCCGCAAACCGAGTCTCCCAATTTGGAGCCGCGGCGCCGTCAGGCACTATGTCCTCGTCCACCTCGGAGAGAATATGCGCCCCGGGCTGTGTCGAAGGCACTGCCGACAACACGGGTGAGGAGTCATACTCCTCGTCCAATCCACTCGGAACACGCCCCTCGGCTGCTGCTGCACCGCGCTTACACCGCTTCGTGGCCATCGGGAACTGAAACAAAGATTTTTGGTCAGTCCCGGTATATATATATGTCACAATATGGTTGTTTCAAACTCATTTGGACATCTATTGGTGTTAGAGAACGTGTTTATACCGTTATAACACAGGCGTAATAAGCTAAATTTGTGCGTGGGTTGTGGGTCAAGCCCAAACCTTACGCGCGGTCGGGACCAGTGTATCGGCCCGCCCATCCCTCTGTTCCGCACACTTCTCCCACCTGTGACTAATACGTCAACAAGTTGGAGAAAATGCTACGAAACTCGGAGAAACGCCTGAAAAAGTTTTGTCTAGGGGAGTCTATAAAAGAAACCCAGGAGCATCTCCAACATTACTCTCTATTAGAGTACGAGAGAATTTCCACAGGAAGATGTGACAGAGCCCAAACATCTCTACCCATAAATCACACGGTGACACGGGGGTTGACAGAAGAACCGCTAATGATCCGGTTTTCGTTCCTTCGAGAAACCCACTCGAGTATTCTATTCCTTGGTTTTTTATAACCAAATAACTCGTCCAAAATGGACCAAAGAAAGTCTAAACTTTCCATAATGATGCTCTAATGCATCATAATTAAGCTAACCACAGTTTTATTATACTTACTGCGTATTTGCTTGTATGTAGACTAATTTTGCCGGAGCAACCCAACGACACGTAATCCAGTCGTGAGTTGTATATGCTAATTGCTGGTACCTCACGTGCTTCCTTCTCCCTAGCCTGAGGCTAGCCTGAGGCTGTATACCGAGGTAAAATATATAAATATACGTATAAACACATATATATATATAGACATGATAAATAATCAATTGTTACCTTTCCTTGCTTTTCTGACCTTTAACATGTTTAGGGTCAGCTGGGCTACCAGGTTGAGGCAATTTGCCACTAGAGGTCGGCGACGGCTTGGTTTTCCCTGCCCGAGAGCTGTCCGGCGACTGCTTAGCCGGCGGCGGCGGCGGGGGACCGCCCGGCGGCGGCGGCGGGTGACCGCCCGGCGGTGGAGGCGGGGCACCGCCCGGCGGGTGCTTTTTAGCTCCTTCCTTGCCTGACACTGCTTGAGAACTGAACAGAAAAATAACGATTGAGTAATATAAATTAAACACAGATGCGTCCGTTTTATGCTACCTACATGACACTTAATCTACTTAATGAGGCAGACAGTACCCAGGGAGTTACACATATACTTAATGCTGCACTTTCATTTTTTTCTTTTTCTTCTTTTTTGTTGATGAGTGTTTTATATACACATGGCAAGTTGGACAGAAGCAATGTCTTCATAGATGGAAATCTGGAATGCAGCGTTTTTCTATATCTGATCATTTGGTAGGAAAGGCTATGCAAACTGAACCAGCAAAATATATAAAGATGTACCCTACTTGTTATCACCCCATCATTATTACTACCATAGCAACAAATGATCATTCTTATTACTACTGTCATAGATGAATACAAGTATATAATAAACTGTAATAAACCTCTTCTTCTTGGGTGCGTCTAACTGAATTGACGCATACTCAGGCGCTTCGTAAGGTGGGGGCACTGGGGTTGTGTCTGAAGGCTTTGGTTTGGGCGACTTCTGACCAGTGCTCTCAACATCAGGCTTATTACTGAACAGAAACAAGAGTGATCAATATTAATATGACAAGTACATATGCTTTGTTTCTCACATACTGCGATTAGTCATAAACATGAGAAAATGACCCTTCACAAGTTATACACATATGCGCATCTTGTAATCCTAAGCGTAAAGAAATATTGAATCGATACAATCTATCGCATCACAATGAAGCAATGTGGTCAGTGGCAGCATGTGTTCAGCTATATATGTTAAAAGGGCCAGATGGGATGGCCAAATGAGTTGAGCGTCCCACTCTGGTAGATCATAGGTTCGGACCCTGGTCGAGTCAAACCAATGACTTAAAAATCGATACTTGTCGCTTCCTAGCCTGGCACTCTGCATTATTAGGATAGGGCAAGGAGCAGTTGAATGAGGTAGACCAATCGTCCACGATTGAAATTTCCCCTGCTTAATCAACTAATCTACAAAAAAAAAGGCTGACTATAGAATCTGTTAGCATCTGCAACACGATTGCACTTATAGCCTTTGCCAACCTACTAATCAGGGATAATAGTGGTTTCAGACACACAAAGAAAAGCGGGAATCAAGCCGAGATTATTATCTATATTAAAAAAATACCCCAGGCTGTGAACCCCCCGCCCCCGGGAAATCCGCTTAAAAACGGAAAAATATCCTCCCTGCTAATTATTATGAATCTTCCGAGTAACCACAAAATGGTGTCCATCCATCCCCAGTTATATAATCATTACATTATAATGTTGCCTCAGGGGATCGTTGTTTATGCAAAATTGTTCGAATATTATTTAATATATAGTTATCCATAAATAAGCCTTTTGACCTAAAAAAAACCCATCCAATTCCAAACAAAATTGTCAGTCACTTTACTTATGTAGTGGTCTGCACTGACCTCTCAGGCAAGTAACCACATAGACAGGTAGGCGTGGGGAGTGTGTTGATATCAGGGAGCCTAGGTGGTGTAATGGTTAGCACACTGGCCTGGAATGCAATGAGATGTGGGTTCGAGTCCCACTCTAGGCGCAATATTTCCCATTTTCATCACCCCCACGACACTGGTTGCCGTGACCATGATGCTATACAAGCTACGCGCTGTATAGTTGTTGAACCTACCCTGTGTATGTAAGTGTGTTGCATTGCCTGTATGTATGTAATTGTAAGCATTATAAGACTTACAATTCCAGGGGGACAAGTGTAGTGGTCTGCACTGACCTCTCAGGCAAGGAGCCGCATAGACAGGTAGGCGTGGGTAGTGTATTGATATCAGGGAGCCTAGGTGGTGTAATGGTTAGCACACTGGCCCGGAATGCAAAGAGATGTGGGTTCGAGTCATGCTCTAGGTGCAATATTTCCCATTTTCATCACCCCCACGACACTTACTTAGGCTGCTGTTCAGATCAGCATTACAGAGTTTGTTGAGGGCACATGCTCTCTTGTAAAGATGTAATCTATATTTTAATCTAGAGAAATGCAATAATAGTTCAAATTCCATCATTTCAAGTCATGAACAATCATAGATATAATTTTAATTCCATGACTTTCAAACACTGTGGGAAACTGACTGTGGCTATAGACAACTTATTAGCTAGATTTGTCTAGATCTAAATGCAGATGGTTTAATCCCAGTTAACACATAACATTAAGTAATGTCAGGCTAACATTATTATTTAGCTATGGTATATTATAATGTACTAATAATGTTATGCTGACGTCATAACATGTATTTTAATGTGTTGGGGTCTATTGTGACTGAGACAGAAGGCAGCCATCTTGGAACAGAGTGTAAAGACGTGAGATATAAAATATACCCAAACCTAATCCAACTTAATCTAGTTGATATTGGTGTGATTTTCACTACAAATTTGGTCACGAGGACAGGATGATCTGGGCCAACCATCTTATGACCATTTAATAGGAAACTAACCTGCATTAAAGTGATATTCAAGAAAAGTAAGTGAACCAGTTTACACATAAGGAAGGGCCACTGCAGGGTAACCAAAATCAAGGATTTCAGCAAGTACCCATTAAAACATTGTTTAGCATTGTATACCTGGTACTCAGGGCAACATGGCTTTCCATTATCATTTAACCTGCAATGTTATATGAAAACATCATAATGACATTAAAAAATGACTCTAGAACGTTATAAAATGACGTTATAGAACGTCTTTTATTCCATACAAAATAACATTTATATGACGGTTTTCAATCACGTTATTCGGTCATTTTATAGCATTATTCTGACGTCACCAGGTTGCAGACCTTACCTCGTTTCAGCTACAGGGGTTATTGGATGTCCGGTTGAATTATGAGGGTCAAATTTGATATAAGATTAATGTGGAGGTTCACATATCTAGTTGTGGTGCAGTGAGTTCTGGAATGTTTTCATCATGAAATACATCACAAGAAATCAACAAATTATATTTAAGCACCCGAATACACACAGCCGATTTAGTTAGGGAAAGAATGAGTAAATTAGCAATAAATATTAAGGAGAATTTCATTAGTTACAACAAATGGCTACAGGCCAGAACTGCCAATGCTAGTGCTGTGTTGGTATAGCCATAACTCCCAAACAATAGGACATATCCAGTCAACCATGGGGGTATATGCTGGTCTGTGGCCCACTCACATACTTCCACTTGCCACTTGGGGAGGAGGTCCTGTGGGGACTGTTGTACATCATTTAGATATATTTGTGTATCCAAATATATATTTACATAATATATCATTCACTGTGATTATACACCATATGCATAATCACCATGTATATGGCTTTTCTTGCTGGTACAGAAACATTAAAAAAAAACATTTGCTTAAATATTATTGCATTTATATTTAATTTATTTGATTGTTGGTTATTACTTTTTACTTCTATTCAAATATTTGGGATGTAGTGGAGGGATGCTCGAAGCCGGGAAGCTGGGAGGCTATACAGACACTTTTTAATGCGATAAAGTGTTTATTAATATATGTATATTTGATAATATATGTATACATATATTTATATGCTCCCACCCCCTACACCGCTGTTGCAGCGGGGGGGGGGGGGGGAGGGGCGTGACGGCAGCCACTCGCTCACCTGCCAACCAGACTCACCAAAATCTCTCACAGGACTCACTAAAAACTCACGGGACTCACCAACAACTTTCATGGGACTCACAAAAAAAACTCACGGGACTTAAAGTTGCATAGTCCGATGGTCTTGGATTTCTGCCATTTTTCTGAGATAAATATTTTAGATTGATCATTATTACTGACTTTACTTTAGTGTGAAGTAACTTTTATTTTAAATGGTAAACTTTTGAGATGTTTGAAGTGCAAACATGTCAAATTAGTTTTGGCAAGCATGCATGAGGCATGGTACTGACTTCTGCAATAACAGGTTCTATTAAATTGACTCAGTGTTCCCTTCTATGCAGAAACAAATGTTTAATAAATGCACCAGTATCTAAGTTAGATATGTAGAATTAGATTTAGATAATTGTTTTGGTTTTGAAAATGTGATACTTCATCGGACTATGAACTTTAATACGCTCGCGCCCGCACTGGGGGTTGCGACCGCCCCCCCCCCCCCACCTCGGATGGGGGGGGGGGGGGGGCAGGCACTACATATACGTGTATAGTAAAACCTTTCTAAATCGACTGACCATGGGACCGACTTTAAGTGGTCCATTTAGGGAGGTGGTCGGTTTAGAGTGTTAGAATATCCTTACAAATAACAATGGGGTTGTTGGGACCCAAATAAAACGATCGATAGAGGGGAGTGGTCGATCTGTGGATGGGTCAATATAGAGGTTTTTCTGTATATACGTTTATATACGGTCCTTCCCCACTCACCACGCTCGGGGCTGGGACTCCCCTCGCCCCCTTTGATAGAGGTGAGGGGAAAGCACTACATATATGGGATGTATAATTAACTATGCAGATATAAATAGGCGGAGTATCTTATTATTATTTATTTGCCATTACGTTACTTCGATATATTATTGTCCAATCGCTGACTTGCCCGGATTTGCTCCGGTTGCCCGCTACTAGCGCCACCAACGGGCGTTTGCCCCGCCAAGCTCAGCCGGTGATGCAGTTTCAACGCCCGGTCAGTTTCAACGGCCCGTATAGACTCAAACTCAAGGCATTGTCAATGGTCGTGAGCAATCTTCATACAGAAAATACAGCAAAAGTTAAATATCTCTAAAAGCACACCACCTATTAACAAATCGCTTGGTACACATATAGAAAACATCTTCAGCAAAAAGATTATCTTTAATTTATAAGGTTAGGGTTCTTGATTTCTATTAATTTTGATTAAAACTAACGTTTTGCACTGCGCATACCGTCAAACTCAAGGCATTGTCAATGGTCGTGAGCAATCTTCATATAGAAAATCCAGGAAAAGTGAAATATCTCTAAAACCACACCACCTAGAAACAAATCGCTTGCTACACATATAGAAAACATCTTTACCAAAAACATTATATTAAATTTATAAGGTTAGTGACGATGATGTTAGATTTTGACGCATGCGCATGAAACTGACCGGGCGCTGAAACTGCGACACCAGGCTGTCACTTCCATACATGATTTCAAACTGAGAACAACACAGTCTACCTAGCTACCTGTGTTTCTTTGGTTCTACCTGTTCATCCTGGTAGCGGACGACTGCAGTTTCATTCTACCTGTGTGTCGACGATCTGTGTGTCGGATCAACAAATATATAGGAGGAACGATTGTTTCATGCGGAAGACGGTATCGTGAGCTAAACTTTCATATTCGACGGTTTCTCTGATAACCGAAACGGTCTATGTTTCTACCCTGTGTGTCGATTATTTGTGTGTCGAATCTCAAATTAACTTGATGGAACGGTCACTAAAAATGTATGATGGCAATTTGAGCTGAATCTACCAGTATTCTATCGTTTCTTTGTTAACCTAGCCAGTACGATTTTGAATTTCATGTTAACGGATAACGGCCCGGTGTGTCGATTAATGGATTCGTTACTATGACTGTATTTTGAGATATTTGATATCGACCATACAATTTTATTCGACAAATCTTTTTCTGACGCAGGAAAAGTTCGCATTCTATATATATTTGCAACAATCGTATTACTGCTGCAAGCGGGCCGTAGTGCGGCCCGTGGTACGGACCGAAGAATGCCAGGAACGGGATCCTGCAGTGACTGTGGCGTCCCAACACAATAAACACGACCAGGGTTCCTGCGACCGGAGAAGTGTCGACACGCTCACCAGTAACAGTGGGATGTCCATGCGCAGCAGCAAAGCTTCAGCTAAAGCTTCCAGATCGGCAGGCGAGCATGGGGAGACTGTCGACATTGAGTCGACTACTACGGCTATAGGCTGCCTAAAGCTGGTCGAGCGCGAGAAGAACGCAAGGGAAGCGATCGACACTCTTAAAGTGGAGATGCGCATAGCGGACCTGGAGGACGAGCTGGAGGAGCTGAGGGCTGAACGCGAAAGGAGACGGACGATACGCCGGACGACAATCAAAGTAGATGACAGACGACGGGACTACGATCAACCTGGACACCTGCACCCAGCCGTGGACGACCGGCTGCATACGGACGACTGCAGACGGGTGACGGACGCCACACTACCACCACCATCGTGGACACAAGGAGGCAATCGCGACGACGGGCACTCAACGTTCGAGAGGGTCGAGTAGGAGGAGGAGACACTCATCTAGGTCGAGCAGCGACGGCATTCTTCACGACGTAGGAGAAGTAAGTGGTCGCTTCGGAAATACGGGCAGGGAAAGGACGTGCGGAAGATGAATGCCCACAAACTTGTAAAGGCCTCTTGCCAATGGTGCCTGGACATTTCCTGCTTTACAATAGCGGACTATAGGGCTTTTATCGAGCCCGTCAGTTATATTTCTGCTAGAGCGAGGGATGACCACTACAAGGACATCGCCCACGTTGATCATGTGCTTGCAATCCGCAAGCTGGGGGAGAGCATCGGGTTTGCGGCCTTTTCCAAAAGACATCAGGACGAGAGTATTGAACATTATGGTCCTCACAACATGAAGCCTAATAAATCCGGATCCTGGACTCAAGGTGCGGGAAAGCGTTCTCCTGGCAGGGCAGTGCGGAAAACATGTTACCCTTGGAACAATGACTCAGTATGCAGGAGGTCCGAGTGTCAATTTTCGCACACCTGCTCGCTTTGTGGATCGAAATCACACACCCGCTCAAAGTGCAAGGATTGACGGGGGGAGGATCGAGGTGTCAAAAACCGTGCGTTGCCGTACAATGGAGCTTGACATTGCAACAGTTGATGCAGGTCGAGATTTTGACGTCATCATTAATAACAGCGCGGGTGGTGCCGTGCCCGGCCAGGCGAACGTTGAATTTTTGCCTGATTTTCACAATGACTCTCTTGACTTTTCTGTTGAGAAGCTTAACCTAACCAATACTGACTTGTCTGATTCGTTCCCCCTTGACCATGATCGTGATATTAATCGGTGTTGGGGAGGTGATATTAATTGGTGTTGGGGAGGTTAGGGAAAGCCAGATTCAGTGGGGAGCATTGGTGGAGGGATTGCACTGGTTGCAACCAGCGGACGCCAGTAGTGACGATCGCTTGTTTGTCGAGCAAGGCGATCTTGGTAGCCTACTTGTTCACGTTAGGGAACGGAATGGGGAGCTCCTTTGAATGCGTCCATAAGATTGCCGGTGTCGCTACTCAACTTAGACCCTGCAGAATTTTTGTTGAGCTATTTTTGCGGGGCGACATCGATCCCGATTGGTTATATATCATGATCGGAGTTACTTTCGGTTTCCGGGTAGTAAACCCCGCATGTGCTGCTAGCTATCTTCCAACTAAGACTACCAGGAAGTCAGCTTGGGAGAGTGACATTATTGACAGGAAGTTTCGGGACGAGGAAAGAGATGGTGTCATCTCTGTCACCAACGTCTCTGCCTTGTGTGTACATGATGCATTTGTCGTCCCCAAGGACGACGGCGGCGGTCGGGTCATTGATTGCAGTAAGCCTCCTGATGTTTCTGTTAATGGTTTCACCGAACAAGTCTGACAAAAGTTCTCATACAAAGGTCTTGTTGACGTTACAGACATGTTGGAAAGGGGGGGGGGACATTCTGGGAACCGTAGATATTAAAGATGCATACAGGGCTGTATCGATCCACCCCGATGACCGGCAACGTCAGGGGCTCCGATACAAGAGACCTGGTGATTGGGACTTTACTTACTTTCTTGATAATCGCCTCAGCATGGGCCTGTCATAAAAAATCTCTGATTTTGTCGTCAGATGCTGTGTGCGAGAGGGCTTAGATCGAGTAGTCAATTACTTAGACGATTTTTGTCTTGTTGGTAGTACTAAGCTTCAGGTCGGCCGGACCCAGAGGAAGCTGATAGCAATACTTAGAAGGATCGGGTTTTATGTGAGCTTCAAGAAAGTAAGTAAAGCCAACACCAGGATCCGGTTCCTCAGGATCGATGTCGATTCCGTGAGTCTTCCGCAGTCTTCCGCATGATAAGTTAGCAAAAACAATAGAAGTCCTGCATAGGCTCCGTGGACATAGGAAAGCATCCAAGAAAGAACTCGAACATGTTGGTGGCCTCCTTGCTCACTGCTCGAAAGTCATTAGAGGCGGCAGAACATTTGCTAGACGTATCTATGACTTAATGGCTAAGCTGAACCAACCGTATCATAGGGCTCGATTGAACAAGGGGGTAAGGGAGGACCTAGACTGATGGCTAAACTTTGCGAGTTCATTTAACTGGAAGGCCAAGATCTTGGGGAAGTTCGCTCCAGTTATATCAACATATAGCGATGCCTCTAAGTGGGGGTTCGGCGCTCTCCATGGCCATGATTGGTTGGTCGGCAGTTTCAGTGACGGAGTCGCAAAACCCCTTGAGGCTTACGCCGGCCACCACTACGTCAGCCCCCCATCAGACATTGGTGCCTCACACATCAACGTTCAGGAGATGTGGGCGGTCTATGCGGCCTGCCTCCGCCGGAGTGCTAGTTGGTCCAATGAGGACCTTTCAGTTTGCATGAGTCTCTAGTCAGATGGCGACTCATGCCGGTCTCTGTAATGCTTTGGTTGGTACCCCTTACACCCCAACCACACACCTAAACCCCCACCACACACTTACACCCCACCACACACCTACACACTCACCACACACACACGACCACCTACACCCTCACCACACACCTACACCTCAATCACACACACCTACACCCCACCAAACACCACCACCACACACCCACACCACCAAAACACATACCACACACCGGAACCCTCACCACACACCTACACCCCCACCACACACCTACACCCCCATCACACACCTACACCCCCACCACCCACCTACACCCCACCACACACCTACACCCCCACCACACACCTACACCACCACACTCCTACAGCTCCACCACATCCCTAAACACTCACCACACACCTACACCCCCACCACACCCCTAAGCCGTCACCACACACCTAAACCCCCACCACACACACACCTACAATCCCATCACATCCCTAAACCCTCACCACACCTACACCCCAACCACACACACCTACACCCCCACCACACCTCTAAACCCTCACCACACACCCAACACACCTACACCCCCAGCACACACATACCTACACCCCCACCACATCCCTAAATCCCCATCACACACCTACACCACCACACCCACACACACCTACACCCCCACCACATCCCTAAAGCCCCACCACACACCTACACCGCACCACACCCTTAAACCCTCACCACACACCTACACCCCCACCACACACCTACACCACACACCTACACCCCCACCACACCCCTAAGCCATCACCACACACCTACGCCCCCACCACACAACCACACCACACACCTACACCCCCACCACACCCCTAAACCCTCACCACACACCTACACCCCAACCACACCACATCCCTAAACCCCCACCACACACCCACACCTCACCACACCCCTAAACCCTCACCCCGCACCCACCACACACCTACACCCCCACCAAACCCCACCAAACACCTACACCACCAAAACACCTACCACACACCTAAACCCTCACCACACACCTACATCCCCACCACACACCTAAACCCTCACCACACACCTACACCCCCACCACACACCTATATCTCACCACACACCTACACCCCCACCACACACATACACCACCACACCTCCCTAAACCCTCACCACACATCTACACCCCCACCACACCCCTAAGCCATCACCACACACCTATGCCCCAACCACACACACACACACCACATCCCTAAACCCCCACCACACACCTACACCCCTTTTCTTTACTACCCACTGTTACTTCAGGAGACATTTATTCCATCTAGTTTAGATTATTTGCTTCAGTAAACACCTAAAGGGGACAACTCTAGTTTCGTCTCGCATTGCCTGCACGTAACCCCTTCCAGGGTTTGTATAGACCTGGAACTGGTGCTCTGGTGCCTGCCGCATTAGCTGTGTCTCCAGCCCGCGCCCCCGAGAGTCCGCCACAATTGCTACTTGCATTTTTCTTGGTATTCTTGCATCCGAACGGGGATGGTGAGCATGTCTTTGTGGGGATCATCTCCTGATGTGCTGCTGGGTCGCGACATGTATTGTGTATTTATCCGGGGCACACGCCCGTAACAAGCGCTTGTGTGATGGTTCCCGGTATGCCGCTTTGTTCGCCCCGCCCCGCCGAGTACAGGCTTGTTGTCATTTCTCTATCCACCCATACAACATTTTTTTCCAATGTTTTCGCATTCGCGCAGGGTGTGCGTTGTCGTATATATATATAAAAAAATATTAAAAAACAAGCAACGGTATGTAATAGGACCGGTAATTTTACTAGATAATTACGATTTGTTATTCCTTTTGGCCATAATACGTTCTCGAGTCGGGTATTTAGAGATACGTACTACGTACAGATAAGCAAAGGGTTTCAACTCCCCGACGCCCATCTTCGTGATCTTATCAAAGGAAATGATTCCACAAACATGGACCCGCTTTGGTAACATCACGAACGGGTTGAGTTGGACAACTACTTTTGGAATCGAACAATTCTAATAAATTCAAATACACTCCGTAAAGCGAATAGAGCCCCTATTCGCCCATTGTACTCTAAACTATAGTAGACGATCCAACAGAAACAATAATGGAGATTTTATTAATCAAGTATATTGTATTAACAATAAAGGACGTCTTTACATTTAACATTCTCGGTCCGCACGATCGAAAGTGTTCTAAAATTCGGACGCCTATGGCAGGCGGCCCCATCACCATGGAGACCCAGGGTTCTTCGTGACATAATTCACCGTGGTATCTAGGGCAGCTTGCGGTTTCCCGCCAAAACGTGGGCTCGCCATTGGTCGACGGCCTACATGAACGCGCTCGAGCGCCACGCGGTCGGTCCTGGCCGTACGTTGGGTCAGTCGTCATCTGGTCTCCACTGGATGTCGATCCCCTCTTGGTTTTCTCCGAATTCTTAGACGTAGCTGTGGTTTCGAGCCCCCTGCCAATAGAGCAAGGGGGTACACGCTTGTGGCGGGTTAGTGGCTGCTGAACCAAGGGTTTCCACATCCGCGCTGATTTAGGCTCAGGTTAGCTAATCCAAACTTTTTTGAAGTGGGAGACGGGCTGTCACTGGCCTGGTCGCAAGGACGCGACTGGCCTCAGAGGTGGCCACCTCCCAGGTGAGCGGTCTGGGCTCGGAGCCGGACGATGAGGCGGAATTTGTGTCAGTCCATTTTGGAGTAACTGGCGGGGAGGAGAGCCAGTTAGTTGAAACAATAAGTAACATCTTTCTTATTTAAATGCTGGGGAGGGACAAACCGTATTTCTATGGTACTCTGGCTGTCCGCCCTTAGCCCGGGATTCATAGCACGAAGGCGGTCGACCTGCAGACGGGACGAGAGGCGGCGGCAGCCCGCAGCAGGCCCAGGAAATTCACTCAGGAATCATTATGGACAAATTAACACATGAGGCACGCCTTAGGCGGGGGCGAAATAGCCGAACAGTTAAATATATATATGTATGTGTGTGTATGTATGTATATGTATAGGTTTGTATACGTATATGGATGTGTATGCGTGTGTATGCATGTGTACTCATGGGTATGCATGTGTATGCACATGTATGTATAGATATGTATATGTATGTATAGGTATATGTATAATATTTATCCATATACAACCATATACATACATAATCAGACATATACATATACATACATACACACACATACATACACTTTCATATATCATATTCGTGGTGATTATGCTTCGGCATAATCACAGGGAATTATATATTATGCATACATATAGTGGTAAAAAACTGGTAAATAAAGAATACATCTCCCGGCACCAGGCCTTCCTGCACCGGACTTCCCTTAAATAATATGAATAGAAATAAAAAGTGATAACCAAAAATAAAATAAATCAAATACAATAATATTTAAGGTCGGTTTTTCTTAATGCTGTACCAGCAAGACAAGCCATCTTTGTAGTGATTATGCATCAGATGCATAATCACAGTGAATTATTTATTATGCATATATATATTGGTATGCAAAAAATATATCTAAATGATGTACAGCAGTCCCCACACGACCTCCTCCCGAAGTGGCAAGTAGAAGTATATGAGTGGGCCAAAGACCAGTATATACCCCCATGGTTGACTCAAGGTGGTCTATAGTTAGGGATTTACTGCTATACCAACACAGTACTATAATGGGCAGTTCTGGCCTGTAGCATACGTTGTAACTACTGAATTATTTCCTAATATTCACTGCTAATTTACTCAATCCTATATACAATTTGACCTTGGTTATTGAACCGGGGGTCGAATGAGGTATTTAACCACCATAGCCCAATCGAGGTAAGCTCTCCAACCTGCTAATATCACTGGAACTTTATTTGTGAATGGACCTGATTCTTATTGATCATTTGCAGAGAAAGGTAGCCACTGAGTGAACCAGGAAATAGAAAAGATTACCTGCATTAATCTATTATAAATAACATTATTTCTGACTTTTTACTTGTGTTCTGGAACTTTAATTCACATTTGTTGATGGATGGTTTCATTGTTGATAGTCTTTTAAGCACTAATATGATACATACATATATATGTATTTATATATATATGTGTGTGCAGATAAATACAAATAAACAATTACCTGCCCGCCTTGCCTTTTGTCGCATCCTTGGCCTTTGCCTTTGGACTTCCTGGAGGAGACTTTTTACTAAGCACACAAAAGGATAATATTAATCAAACACATAGATACATTTTGTTTGTATCATGTTTCAATTGATCTTATAGTGTATATATATATATATATGCTGTATAAGAATTATACGAGTATAATAACCTGGAATTCCATACTCGCTCCTCTCACCCACCCACCAGTAACCGGGTGGTGGAACCTTGGGCTGGTCATCTACTGCTCCAACCTACTCAACTCAGCTCCAACGGTGGTGCCACCGCTCGACTTGCTCATTAACCTGATTCACTTACCGCCAAAATATATATTAAATAAGGAAATACAGAAAGCAAAAGAAAGGTAATTGTAATAAAGTTGAAATGGTGTTTGACACTCATTCACTGTTAGTGCTCAGTACAGACTAAAGCCACCAACATTGCCTCCCATGAGCCCTCGCTGTTCTGAGGTATACACTTCTGTGAGATTCTAGTCTCCTTCACCAAGCACTCGTGGGAGGCGATGTTTGTGTCTTTGTTCTGTACTCAGCATTAACAGTGAATGAGAGCCAAACATCCTTTCAACCTCATTAGCATTATCTTTTTTATTTTCGGTATTTCCTCATTAAAAAACAACAACTATTGCTCACTCTTTTAATAATTTCTTGCTACAGATTCTTCACCCTTTTGTCGGATATGAAAGCTTGGGTTTAGGATTAGCATATTGATAGTGGTCAATCTACTTGATTGCTATGGATGATGTGAAAGCCATTCCATTAATGGCTGAGGTTAAAGCTGCATAGTCCGATGAAAACATCAAATTTTCAAAACCAAAACAATTATCCAGATTTGATTCTACATATCCAACTTAGATACTGGTGCACTTATTAAGCACTTGTCACCACATAGAAGGGCATACAGAGCCAATCTAATAGAACCTGTTACTAGAGAAGCCTATGATGTCAGAGTTTTGGCGTGCTTGCCAAAATTATTTGTGGATGGTTGCACTTCAAATATCTTAAAAGATAGACATTTAAAATAAAAGTTACTTCAAACTAAATGACAGAAACTCAAAACCATCGGACTATGCAACTTTAATTATGGGTGATTGGTAAAGCAGTAAGAGTGACTTGAAAGCTACATTTAGGGAGTTTTCTTCTTAATGGGTTGCTGCCCTTCTAGCTTTAAGGTGATAGTCTAGGGTTCAAATTTTAATGATGCGTCATATGATTACATTTGTAAATATAGATACATTTAAAAAAAGAAAGAAGATAATTACGTTCCCTCTTTGCCTTCTTTGTGATCTTTGCTTTTTTTTTCTGATGATTTTCCCTCGCTGTCACCTTTGGACGCTGCCTTTTTCGGTGAATGTGGTGGCCTGGACAACAAATAACATAATTAATATTAATTAAACAAATACACACCCCTTGTTTGTAACCTATATCAACTGATCATGGAATACATTAAGAAAGTTAGTTATGCACCAGTTAAAGGGAACACTTTTAACTATAACAAATGTTAAATTGTCTAATAGATAAATTATGCAGCTTGTACCTCTTTAATCTGACAATCCATACTTCTGCAACTCCCAATGTCAACCACATTTTGAATCTGACTTTTGATTTCTGATTGCTACAAGTTTTATCTTTGGTATTAGAATTTATTTGACATGAAACAATAACAACTTTGTTAGGAAGCATTAATGATTTTATTATTTCCTATTTAAACGTTGGTTCTACCATGGAAAACAGCAACACGTATGTAATCTGGCAAATTCTAAAAGAGGTAGGCCCTACAACCGGCCCAAAGACAATAAGATAAAGAAACAACTGAATGCGCAACCAGGGATGTGCCCACTGTGGTCCCGCCCCCCAGTACATCCTGCCTGCTGGCCTCCCCCTCCCCATAGTCACTTCCCACCAACATCGGGATTCCTCATTCTTCACACCAATGAATAAATTGATTTATTTACTAGAGAACAAACTAAGAGTCAATAGACATCTTGACTTACTAACACAACAATACCCCAACTAACATCTAAATCCTACTGCATACAAAACAACACAATGAATAAATGAGGATCTGATCACACTGAACTAAGACTAAGTAAAGGTCCTATAGTATATGTAGTGTCAGTCGGTCAATCAATCAATAGTTCCATCCTCTAGTCGAGGGTTGGATGCAATGGTTCTCCACTTGTCCTGATGGTGTGCTTTTCTGATAGACTGTGAATAATTCAAGCCTGTCCACTGTGAAATATTTGTAAACCATGATGTTCTTGGTCTCCCTCTCCCTCTGCTGACATTCACCTTCCCTTCCAACAATGTATGGTATATTGAACTCTGACGAATGATGTGGCCAAAATAAATAAGTTTCTTTGTCTGTATAGTGACAAACAAGCTTTTCTTATTTTAAATTTTTCTAAGAACTTCTTTGTTGGTGATCTTCTTTGTCAGTTGGTACCTGTATACATATACATACATTACATCTCCCTTTTTATCAAGATGTGGTTTGATCATTATACAGTACAAGGTAGTTTGATGACCATAATAAATTTATACGATGTCTCGCCTGATTAACACTTTTTTTTAAAAATTCTCTGAGGTCTATGTCGGAGTCAGGAGTTTGTATTAGCTCCCCATCACACACTGTTTCGTTTTCTATCGGTTTACATTAGACATAAGCCGTGTTCACACGGGCAAAATGTGAGGCGAATCAGACAAATCGAATCAGGTGAGTCGAATTAGCCGCCCGTTCACACGAGCACTACTTGGGCCAGAAGTCGATATCTGCGCATGAGCAAGTCCAGTGTGACCAGCGCCACCACGAGAGAGTGGATTCGACCTAGATATGTATTCAATGAATCGTATTGGTTTGGAACGGTCAAAATTTCTGCTGGGCAGTGAAACCCTAAAAATAAATGATGAAAAAAATATCTGTGCACCTCTAACAGGTTCATAGACCAAATTATATAATATGTGCTTTTGATCGACCGGAAAGTCAACAAACTGAGGTGTCGACTGTGCATGCGTGTGAGGTGCTTAATCCGCCTCAGTGCGTCCACACGGGCAAAATTATCCGCATCACAGAAATCGATTCACGTAAACTACCTCGCTAGGTGGTTTACAGGATCCGCATCACGTGAATCAAATCAGCCCTAATCCGCATCAGACGCCCGTTCACATGAGAAATGTGAGGCGAACTAGGCAAGTCGCTTTCTACGAATCGATTTACATTGCCCGTGTGAACACGGCTATAGTATTAATCAAGCGGTTATCCTTCAATAAACAGGGATGAAAGATCGCCGCGATTTCGCCTGAAGCTATAAGTGTAGGCCTATACTAATATGTTGTTCAAATGCCGCAGCAATATGTGGTGCAGACGGCGTAGCACTATCAGCAACCAAGACCATTAAAGACTTTTTGTACTTATGTACCATTTGACCTGCTTCTTTGGGTGTTGTCAGACGGTCACTGTTCACTGCATGGACCCGGTAAAGGAGGTGCAGGGCCACACAGGCGTCCTTGCCCAGTATCGGACATCCACTGTCTATTATTTGAAACTGGAGCTTCTGTCCTAGTATACTCATAGTCACTTCCCCACGCGGGCATATTCGGTTGCCTGAATAAGTGATGAGCTTGCACTTGGGTGGTTGCATCTTCATATTCGGGAGTCTCATGAATGTGTGCTCGGGCAGCAAGTATGTAGCCACTATCCAGCTTGAACGTCACAGACTCTCTGGCAACCTTCAGTGTCTTGAACCACATACCTGGGCGTTTCTTGATGTCTTTTGGTATTTCCCCGACGAATAAGTTGTCGTCCTCGTCGTATTCCTGGTCATCTTCCTCCTCCTCTTGCTCGGCTTGGCGCATCTCGTGAGAATCCATATCAATGGCATCTATTGGGTGTGTTTTGTTTCTGTCCACTTCTGCAGACCTTGGTGAAGTGATCTAACTTCCCACACGTGGTGCACTGTTTACCTTGAGCCGGTGTCGCAGTTTGAGCGCCCTGCCAGTTTCAGCTGACTGTCAGTTTCATGCGCATGCGTCAAAATCTAACAGCATCGTCACTAACCTTACAAATTTAATATAATGTTTTTGGTAAAGATGTTTTCTATATGTGTACCAAGCGATGTGTTTCTAGGTGGTGTGCTTTTAGAGATATTTCACTTTTCCTGTATTTTCTGTATGAAGATTGCTCACGACCATTGACAATGCCTTGAGTTTGAGTGTATGCAGTCAGCTGAAACTGGCAGTGCGCTCAAACTGCGACACCCGCACAGGCTACATGGGGGGGGGGGGGCGTGCCGTGGTGTTACGTGGTTGAGTTGTGCACCTGCTCCATGTAGGTGTTGCTGCCGGTGGGCGTGTCGGTGGGCGTGCTGTTGCCGGGGGGCGTGGCCGGCGTGTCGCGTGGCGGTCTATGGTGCTGACTTCGGCTTCAGTTTGCTTGTTGGTCCTATTCGCTAAATAGGTCGAGTTATGTTCGCTCAAACAGGCATTGGTCAAGTGACAAATTGGGTGTTTGTAGCAATTTGTCACATAGCGTATCGTTCCTTGTGCCACTCACCAACATGTCACATAACATTAGCTGTGTTTAGACGGGCAATTGTGAAGCGAATTAGGCAAATCGATTTATATGAAGCGAATTAGGGGCCCGTTTACACAAGGAGCGGTTTAAGGCGGAAATCGATACCTGCGCATGAGCAAGTCCAGACTAACCAGCGCCAGTTTGGGTTCGTCGATGTCGCCACGAGAGAGTGTGGGTTCGACCTAGATCTGTATGGACTGAATCGTATTGGTTTGGAACAGTCAAAACTTCTGCTGGGCAGTGAAACCCTAAAAATAAATGATGAAAAAAATATCTGTGCACAGCTAGAGGTTTCATAGACCAAATTATATAATATGCACTTTTGATCGACCGGAAAATCAACAAACTCAGGTCTCGACTGCGCATGCGTGTGACGCGCTTAAGCTAGATCGCTTCATCTATACTACCTTGCAAAGTGGTTTACATATACCGATTTATATGAAGCGATTCAGCCCTAAAACGCCACAGTGTCGCGTTTACACGGCAAATGTAAATCGATCTAGGCAAGTGGTTTTATATGAAGCGTTTTAACTTGCCCGTGTAAACACGGCTATTGAGTCCTCTGTTGCGCCAAAGTCACATTGCCCGACTCGGTATCGTAATTCCCTGATGCATGTGTCAATACTGTCGGTCCCCTGGTTATATGTGTAGAAGTGGTAGCGCACAATTGTTCGATTAGACTTGCTGTTACAGGACCTTCTGAATTCTTCCACTAAGGGCTTTATCTTGCCGCAGTCTCTTGTTTCAAATTTCATTGCGTGGTGGACCTTTTGAGTGTTCGCGCCCGTAACGTGTAGGAAAGTGCAACATTGCACTGGGTCACTCTTCCCGCTCACTCCTGTTGCGCCGGTGTTGCAGTTTCTGAGGCACACCAGTTTGCCAGGGACACATCGCTTCTGCGCATGCGTCAAAATCGAACAGCATCATCACTAACCTTATAAATTTAATATAATGTTTTTGGTAAACATGTTTTCTATATGAGTACCAAGCAATTTGTTTCTAGGTTGTGTGGTTTTAGAGATATTTCACTTTTTCTGTCTTTTCTGTATGAAGATTGCTCACGGCCATTGACAATGCCTTGAGTTTGATGGTATGCCCAGTGCAAAACATTAGTTTTATTCAAAATTAATAGAAATCAAGAACCCTAACCTTATAAATTTAAGATAATCTTTATGGTAAAGATGTTTTCTATATGTGTACCTAGCGATTTGTTTCTAGGTGGTGTAATTTGAGAGATATTTGACTTTTTCTGTATGAAGATTTTGCTCACGGCTGTTGACAATGCATTTGAATGGATGTGTCCCTGGCAAACTGGTGTGCCTCGGAAACCGCAACACCGGCATACAGCTTGTATGCTCCGTACCATATCTGCCAGTTTAAAGCCACGTTTCCCTCTAGGCATAGGGGGGTGGTGGTTTTAGTCCTGTTCCTGACATGTTGTATGATTTAATATACCTCATACTCATTACTTATTGCATTGGTGTACACTTAATTTCAGAAGCAACTTCATATTTCAAGTTACTATATAACCCATGTAAAAAAAAATTAAATGTGCAAATACCTAAGTACCTGTAACACTTAAGAGCCTGTCACACTATGACGTATGTGATTTTCGACCAACACATCGGCGCACTTCGTCATACGTATAAGTTGGGCATACGTCGCATACATTCTGGATACGTCGTTATACGTCGTCTTATGTCGCCGCGCGTCGAGGATCCGAAAAAATGCTGCGCATCCTCAAAATTTCCAACATGTGTCAACGTGTGGCTCGTACTTTCCACATACTTTACGTGTACTTTAGGGGTATGTCAGAGTACGTTAGGAGTACATTAGGGATATGTTAGGGATATGTTGGTACACGTCAGCTATATGTACAACCGGCGCCCTTCGTGTGTCGCTGACATATAAAACGTACTCCCAACATTCCGTTAACATACGCGAGCATACCCCTGTATGCGAGCATGCCCCTAGCGCATCGCAAGCGTATCACCAGCATATCGCCAGCGTGTTGGTGGTCGGTATATCAAGGCACCACCAGGCATCTTCCAGCAGACCTGCTCAACTCATCAGAGAGGATGGATGTCCCTACACTCCATCTACAGTTCCAGCATCACTACCAAGTTGCCATTTACCAGAATGAGCTTGATCTCTACCTCATGGCTATTCTGGCAGCCCGTGTCGATAGGAGAAGGAGGAGGCAGCAGCGGAGAATGTGGGTCAGACCGTGGATCGGGTTGTATGACAAGCTTATGGTTGAGCTCCACAAAGATGACCCAGCGTCGTTCGTTAACTTTATGTGGATGCCTCCCCAGATGTTTAATGGCCATCATCGATGAGTACCTGGACAGGTCATGACGTGCCCCATGACTCCACAAGGATGGCGTGCCATCGCCAACCAATTCCTGGAGAAGTGTAACTTCCCCCATACCTGTGGCGCTCTGGATGGGAAGCAGATCGCCTGCCGGTGGCCTCCAAAGAGTGGGTCACTCTAATACAATTACAAGGGGTTTTACTCCGTGGTCCTTTTGGCGCTTGTAGACACGGACTACAAGTTCATATGGGCAGATCTTGGGGTATGGGGTCCGCATCAGATGCCCAGATCTACAATGACTGAAGGTGGCACCAGTGGTTTTCCGGACCCCAAACTGATCGTAAACGGCCACAAGGATGTGCCGTATTTTCTCATCGGTGAGGATGCCTTCGTTCTGCGGCCAACAATTATGAAGCCGTACAGCAGGAGGGGGTTGACAAATGAGGAGGGACTCTTCAACTACCAGCTCTCCCTAGCTAGGAGAGTGGTGGAGAATGCCTTTGGCATCCTAGCCAACCGCTTCCAGGTGCTGCTGACGACTATGCAGCACCACCCTCCAGCATGAAGGTCATTGTATCTGTCAGTATGCACTGTGATATGTCTACTGTTAGGATACATCTATGTATACTTACATGTCCGGTATATTGTGAGATGTCTACTGTTACAAGATGTCTATATATCTATTGCTATAAATAAACTATGTCAATTTTTTATATCAAAACACAATTACGTCTGTTATATTTTTCATATACCTACAGGTATATTAGGTGCTGATTTTAATTTGTTATAACATAATTAAACTCAGACAGGTATATTAGGTTTTGATTTTAATTTGTTATAACATAATTGAACTCAGACACAAATCTAGTTTAAAATAGTTATATATTTACTGGGCTAAATTTATTTTCTTTCTCTTTTTAGAAGAATTAAACTCTGACAACATAACCTAGATTAAAATACTAATTTATGTACATACTAGTAATACAGCACGGAGAGGGAGAGAGAGGAACAGAGAGGGGAAGAGAGTGGGGAAGAGAGTGGGAAAGAGAGGGGGAGAGATGGGAACAGGGAGGGGGAGAGAGGGAGAAAGAGGGGAAGAGAAGGGAAGAGAGAGGGAGAGAGAGGAAGAGGGGAAGAGAGAGGGAGAGAGAGGAAGAGAGAATCGAGAGAAAGGGGAAGAGAGAGGGAGAGATGGGAAGAGATAGGGGGAGAGAAATGGGAGGAGAGGGGAAGAGAGAGGGAGAAACGGGAAGAGAGATGGAAAGAGAGGGGAGATGAAGGGGAAGAGAGAGGAAAGAGAGAAGAGAGAGGGGAAGTACTTGTGTCATTAATATTAATTAGTTTTTATTTCCATTGGCTAAATTCTTATCATTTGTAGTTTAATTTATAACACAGCTCGATGACATTATTTAACTCGGACACCAAAAATCTAGTTTAACAAATATCTTTATTACATAGCAAGAACATCTATACAGAACAACATAATAACATAATAAACATAATAAAATAATAAGCACATAAAAAAATTATACATATTTACACATGACAGTCACATTCACTTCACATTCTCATCGTTGGGCCCGATGGTGACATCGGAGCTCAGGAGGGAAACAGGTCTAGATTAGACACCCCCAACACAACGGAGATCCCCGACAGCCCCGACAAGTTCAATAGTCCATCCGACTTTTGGGTAGGTGACCCTGTCGTAGACGTTCCAGTTGCCACTGCTGCGGGAGTTCAACTACCACTGGCAACTAGAGTTGAGGCCCATAGCAGGTTGACGTTGAGAAGGCGCAGGAGGAGGCATAGTGTGCACAGCCATATCATGTAGCCGAAGTTGAGGCTGACCATGAGGCTGAGGTGGAGGCCCCATAGATGGACGTGGCACCAGCTGAGGTAGAGGTGGCACTGGCTGATGGCACATCGGGAGAGGTTGGACAGGCAGAGGTTGAGGTTGAGGCTGCGGCTGTAAAGGCAGATGTTGCGGATGCTGTGGATGATGCACCACAGACTGCAGCGGCTGCAGCATATACTGCTGGACATAGTCCTGGGTTTGTGATGCCCATGGTGATGCTGGTGGTGGCTGGTGGGTCCACTGCTGGGGCTGGGGCTGATACAGCTCACTTTGTGAAGGCACTGCAGGAATCGCACAAACAGCACAGGAGGCGCTGGAGCAACAGGAGTCGCTGGAGCCACAGGAAACACGGGTGCCTCAGGTCCACAATCGTCCTCCAACCCCTGTGACAGAATGCAGTTGATCGCTGCCCGCGCATTCCTGAATCGTGGCCAGGGCATCGTCATCAGAGAGTCCCACACGTAGTTGGCGAAAGTTGCACGCTCGGTAAGGGCCGGTGTTGGAGGTGGCTGCAGGCCCTTCAGCAGCTCCCCAGACTCGTCGAACCGCTTCTGGATGGCTGCTAGCAGGTTAACGTCATCTGCGTCTGCCCGCTTCCCCCTCCCCCATTCTCCGACTGCAGCAGTTTGGTGTTTGTTTGGTGTTGTTTTACGTCCTAGCAACATCTTAGGTCATATCAGGATGGGTACCGACTTGTGACAGTACTCACTCATGGTTACTTTATAGTACTGCCCCACTGGGAGACCAGGCTGCCAGCACCATGACCTGATATCCCAGTCAGTCACATTATCCTGACACTGAGCCAACCAGTCCTTGCCCTATCCTAATAATGCCGAGCGCCTGGCTAGAAAGCGACAAGTATCAATTTAAAAGTCATCGGTGTGACTCGACCAGAGTTCGAACCCACGATCCCATGGTCGACCAACACGGGAGACGGACGCTCTAACTCATTCGGCCATCCCGTCTGGTCACTGCAGCAGTAGGTGTTGCCAGAACCTCTTCCTCCAGCCCAATCTGCAGATCAGCGCAGACATTCTCGGCAGCGTTGAGATCCCCCTGCGCAGCATCTATGGCAGCCATCATCTGCAAGACAAAATCATAAAATAACATAAGTAAAATTAATGCAAATCGCTGTTTCAACAAATGAGGTCAACAACAACAAATATAAAAAATAAAGCACAACAACCAATATATCAAGTAAAATGAATAAATTCATTTCTCCAGATTAATAATGTAAATAAAATATATCGCTTTATCGACTTGTCCAGCATAATATTGGTTTTACCAGAATGCTAATGCCCAAAATGCCCCGAATGATAAAAGATATTGTACTTACAGTTTTGCAGGGCTCAGGCCGGTGCCTGACGACTGACTGCAGGAAACCGAACTTCTGCATGATCCATAGCTCCCTCTCAGTCCGTTCAGGAACTCCGCTTTTCTTTTTGTGCAGACTTATGTTTGTGTCCCTCAGTGTCTTGAACCATCACTGCAGATGCACGGACGACCTCCCCATCTGGTTTACCTGGTCCTCCCACATCTTCACCTGCTTGTCAGACCGCCTGTAGTCAGTCATTTTTATGTTCCAAATGACTGGGTTCTCCTGGAGGAAATCGAACATCCTATCATCCTCGGCTAATGACAGAGAACAGTCATTCCTTTTTGCCCTCTTCTTCTTGCCAGTGGCGAAGCCGGAGGTGCTAGTGGAGGCTGAGGAGCTGGAGGCGGTGGACGTGATGGATGACACATGCGAGCTCCCTCGGGAAGCAGGAGATGGAGAGCTGGAGTGGGGCCACGTCTGGCTCTGCATCTGCGTCTCCAACTCAAACTCCATCTCTTCAGGCTGGCTAGATGGAGAGTAGTGTGATGGAGAGTGGTGTTGATGGAGAGTGGTGTGGTGAGGAGGCAGCTGATGACAGAATCTGCTTCTTCCTGCCTCTCCCATGCCCTGTAGTGATAGCAAACTTGCAGGCAGCTGAAGCTGGGATGACCTTCTTGGCAGGCATGGTGGCTTTGTGAGGAGAGAGCCAAAACTCCTGGGTATTTATACCCATCGCCGACCGATCACGTGCCCAGGACATGACCGGGGTGTGGCCTAAATGTGCTTGTATAAACGTCAAGAATATGCTCTGCATACATTACGCATACGTTTTGCATACGTTAGGCACACGCTAAGCACACGTCGACACGCTAAACGTACGTTGACCATACATCACTGTTTGTTACTCATACGCTGAAAATGTCGACTCCAACCGTCACTACACGTCCCCGTACACCGTGTATACGTCGCAGCACCCAAAAAAAGCCTAAATCAAGCCGAGATTATTATTCTAATGGTAAATCTTTGTTTACACCTATATCAAAAATGCCCCCAGGCTGTGAACAAAACCGGAAATCCGCTTAAAAACGGAAAAATATCATCCCTGAGCATTCTTGGCCAAATGTTACACCACATTCAGCACAGACAACAGCAGCATTGACAAGGCTGAAGCCAGTTTGGATTGACAAGAGTATTTCTCTCAGCTCCAAAATATGACTGATCGAAGACCCTATAATACTAAGACGGCTCACTCAGGCTGTACTGTGTAATCAAAATGATCAAACCCACCACTTGGTGTGCTGGCTGTTCTCTTGGTTAAACAGGTGCTATATTATATGTATAAATGTATATATGAATGTGAAAGATGTGTGATGATGGCGATGGTGATGATGATGCTGATGATGATGTGTATTTGTTCATAGCAATTTCATATTGATGTGTATTCATACTTACCTATCTCATGTATAATATAATTGTATGTGTCTACATGTGAAACACCAACCAGCAGCCGGGCTGATCAAACCCACCACAAGGTGGCACTGCGAAATTTACATTACCATGGGAGAGATAGGGAGTGAGCCGTCTTAGTATTATAGGGTCTTTGGACTGATGCACTCCCTTGTCATATCTTTCTTCCTGTATGATTGTGAATGACGGACCCTAACAGCCCTAAGGATGCATGGTTCATAGATGAGTGATTACATTGATGAGGAAAGGTATGACATGATTTGATAGCATTATTTAATTAATGACACTAATAGCCACAGCTTCACCAGTTAGAACCTCAGACCATGGTCAGGCCCTAAATCACTTCGAAGTTCTAGAGAATAGGTTGTCCAAACTAATGTGAGTATCAGCTGAGTGTGCATGTTCTGTGGACAATGACTTATAGATGATTTCCCCATCACATAGCCCTGTGATGGCAGTGGCAAGAACCAATGTTGTACAGTATGCTCTATGGAAAAAGCCTTATATATGATTTCCACAACCGCCCTGCCCTTTGATGGTAGTAGCGAGAAGTAGTATGGTTAGCAGCTGACTGTACATGCTCAGTGGAAAAGGTTTATCGTTATCAGGGATGAAAGTGGTCTCTGGGAAAAAAAGCGGAAATGTTGATATTCTCCCATAGGTTTAGCATTGTCAGGGAATCGCGGAAAAACGCCGGAAGTCAGGTTACATATATATTGGTATATGCTGATAGTGCTGCACCATTTGAAGCATGGATTAGTAGTGTACGCTGATAGTGCTGCGGTGCTTGCAGCATTTATTAATACTAATCAGGGATGAAAGTGGTTTCCGGCAAAAAAAGCGGAAATTCATAGGTAAATAATATTGCTCCAATAAGGCTATTTGATTAATTTGACTGCAAAAACTGAATGAGTTGAGTGCTCGCCTCCCGCTTTGGTAGATCAGTGAATTCGAACCCCCGTGTTTGAACCCTGGTTGAGGCAAACCAATGACTTAACAACTAATACCTGTCTACTGCAATCATGGTGTGAATCTTTTATCTAGGCATTTGTTTACAATTGAGAATTCCACTGCTAAACCAATTAGACTATGTACCAAAAAAAACCTGAATGAGCATTGATAAACAAAAAACGAGTAACTTAAGCAACAGAGCGACTATTCATTTCTTCAATCAATCTCTTTTATAGAATTACTTTAAAAGTGAGAGAAGTGCTAAACTTGAAGAAAGCTAGTGAGGAATCCCAGACAGTTCTGAGTCAAACAGTGTGGTCAAGCATGTGAATTCAAACGGTGAGTGTTTTACTGTTAATAAAACAAAAAACGGGCAACTTAATGTGACAGAATGACTATTCACTGCTTTAGATCAAATACTGTTATTTATTAGAGTGACTTACTAATAGTCAGAGAGTGAAGAGTGAGAAGAAGGGAACACGACGGCCATGTGAGCGATAATACAATCAAAACAAGGGCACGAGAACGCTCTCCAAGCATAGTCTGTATTTACAGATCAGTAGAATGGTGCTAGGATAGTGCTGGGAGAGTAGTGAATGAAATCTGACTTCCGGCATTTTCCGCGATTCCCTGACAGTGCTAAGCCTATGGGAGAGTGTCAGCGCTTTCCCGGAAATCCACCTCTATTCATTATAAGTGAAGCACCAACTAGCAATCTACCCAACATCAGTCACCACATGCATTCGGCATGGTTAAATGTTTCAAGTGCATCTACAATTTTGTGGGAATATTAGGTAGTAGATGGAGAGAAAAAAAGAGTAGATTGCTTGTTTATTGGAGTTCTATCTCATCTCCAAAATATGTTAGAAATGAACAAAATTACAGATTTACCAAAAATCGCGGAAATCCGCGAAATCGCGGAAATCTTTCATCCCTGCGTTATATCGGCACTCTCTTGGGTGCTTTCTGGTTCATAAATGGGTCGGTCTCTGAAACTGGGAATTACATATTTACTTTCCATTGTACAATGGTGATAATAAATTCGTTCTTTCTTTTTGGTGGCAAGTCAAACAATTATTGTCCTTCTGTGTGTTAAGTATGTTAGCAATACTACATGTATTTTGATTTTGTGAAAAGTGACAATTTAAACATCGACACCTTGTACTTATCCAAACCTTTTTTCAACTTCTTATCTTGTAAGACATCATATTTTTTGCTTAACTGTAATCATTAAAATCTTGTTTGAATTTGGTGTGTATGTAAAAATGATATTCTGGGTATGTGTTTGATTTCCATGCTACACAAGTGATTTTAATGCATTGCTCAATTTGTACAAGAAATCAAAATCAAAAAGTGAAATAGCATTCTTTTTTAACTCTGACATACATAATATGTAAACCTTCATATGTAAATGGATTCTGCTATTGCTTGGAATATTTATTACTATTGTTTGCAATGTTTTCACTTTTGGTCTTCATAGCACTCTTTGGTGCCCAGTTTCAGAGAACCACCCAAATACACATTTGCAGCTTATAAAAGTCTGTGAATTGCAGGACGAGCAATATGCTGCCATCTTTAAATTGTGTGAATGCTAATGCCCGGTACACACCTCCCGTATAAAACCTAAAACTGCCCGTTTCACGACTAAGTTTGAGTTTTAGTCGGTTTCAGTCTTTAGGTGTGTGATCCCCTAACACACCTGAGCCTTCCGATTCGCGACTTAAAACACAGTTTTAGGGCTTAAGACTGGAATCTTATAAGATTCGAAAAATGAATTGGGCAGTTTTAGTCGGGCAACGGGACGGGTCGGGTTGTGACGGGTCGCATCGGGCAGTCAGTTTTAGCGCATGAATCGTATACGGGAGGTGTGTACCAGGCTTAAGTATTCTTTTATTATTATTTATTTGACTCCTTTATTGCATACTACTGAGCGACATAGCCAAATACAGTTAAATGAATTGAGCCCCTGTCATTTATATTCATATAATATATTATACAGTACATATAGAACATAAATATATTACTTGTCCGCCTTCGAGCCAGATCCTTCCTTTTTCAATTTTGTATTTGAAGTTGACTTAGCTCCATCGCCTTCCCTGAACACAAAGAATGTAACCAATATACTGATTGACAATGCTTAATTGATTGTTGATGGTTTAATGTTATGTCAGCAGCAATGACTATATTCACAGTTAAAGGTTAGTGATACAGTCCAGTTATTCTTGAACTCTCAAATGTGTGTACTTTTAAATTGATAAAGAGGTCTTGCATGCTATTTAGATTTGAAAAAGATATTGTGGCACAAGACAATGACATCTACACATTCGAGTAGAATGTGTCTGAGTGTCAGTAGATAATGATACCGAATGGACTCGGGGCGGGGGGGGGGGGACCAGGGTGATTCTCCCTTGAGTAAAAATGTACGTATCAGCCAAGAGTGGCCAATGTGGCATCGAGTTCTATAAAGAAAATATCCCCTCTACTCTTTTAACAACTGTTATTGACCATTACATAAAAGAAAATACATTGGTTCCATTTACAATGAAAAAATATATATATATATACAGAAGGTAGGTTCAACAACCATACAGCAGAGCTTTTACAGACAGGACCCAGGTCATGGCAACCAGTGTCATGGTTTGTTTGTTTGTTTGTTGTTTTACGTCCTAGCAACATCTAAGGTCATATCAGGACGGGTACCGACTTGTGACAGTGCGCACTCTTGGTGACTTTATATTGCTTCCCCACTGGAAGACCAGGCCGCCAGCACCATGACCTGATATCCCACTCAGTCACATTATCCTGACACTGAGCCAACCAGTCCTTGCCCTATCCTAATAATGCCGAGCACCAGGCTAGGAAGCAACAAGTATAATTTTTTAAGTCATTGGTTTGACTCGACCAGGGTTCGAACCCACGACCTACCAACACGGGAGACGGACGCTCTAACTCATTCGGCCATCCCGTCTGGTCCCAGTGTCATGGGGGTGGGGGAATGAAAATGGGAAATATTGTGCCTAGAACAGGATTTTAACCCATAAACTTGTTTCCATTCTGGGGCTAGTGTGCTAACCATTACACTACTTAGGTTCCCTGATGCAATCACCCCATCCACACATATCTGTTTACGTGACTTCTTGCCTGAAAGGTCAAGACAGATAAATCCACTTATCCCCTTGATACTGTAAATAATTTAAATGATATACATCATAAGTCATTTAATGCTTACAATTATATACATACAGGCAATGCACTTACATTATATACATACACAGGGTAGATTCAACAACCATACAGCATAGCTTGTATAGGATCCAGGCAACAACAACCAGTGTCATGGGTGTGATGAAAATGAGAAATATGGCACCTAGAGCAGGTTTCGAACACACCCTTCTTGTCATTTCGCGGCTAGAATGCTAACCATTACACTACCTAGGCTCCCTGATGCAGTTACCCTACCCATGCCTACCTATCTATGTGGCTCCTTGCCTGAGAGGTCAGTGCAGACTACTACACGATTGTAAAGTCGTCGTCTGGCAGCTGTGGTTGTGTAGGCAGGCTATATGAAATCAGTACAGGCAAGAAGAGAAAGGAAGAGTATAAAGAGTGAAAGTAGAGTGAGAGCTTGTACCCTCAGGTTTATTATTATATAGTGGTACATGGATCTGATTTGGCATACCACCTGACCATGATCTCCAATCAGCAAAAAGCATTTCTAGTTCCACCAATGAACAGTAAGCATTCTTGTGTCACCATGGCTACTGTGATCTACCCACCACCACCATGAGGTGTGGCTGCTTGGCCTGCACTTGCCTGCTGTGTCTATGTGGTAATCTGTGACTAACAGTTGGGGGTGGGGGGAGGGGGTAGTGGGTAGAGCTCTTGAGGCTCCTTACACACTAACAATAGTGCCCTCTCACACTATCTATCTAATACACAATGACTATTGACTACAAGCAAAGAGTCACCAGCAACTACATAAATACATTCATGCACCTGGCCCTATACATCATTTACATTAATAGACCATTTGTACTCCTTTATAGACCATTTCACATTCCCCACCAATGTGTTTTATCGGAATATTTTACAAGATGATAAAAGTAGATAATTAGCATGGAGAATGTGATTACTGGTATATATGGATAGTGATAAGCCCCTCTTATCACGGGTGATAATTAGGAAGTATCTAGTGGCTCTCCCTCCCCCCCACCCTCCCATATGGATCATATGAATGTAGATCGGGTCGAAAAGGGTCAAACCTCTCCAACTAGTCCAAGGTCCTCCTATGCTCCCTCACTTGCAATTGTTCTTTTAATAGAAGAATATAAAATAAATTATTACTTTTTTCCTTCACCAGACTTGGGCCGTGGGGTTTTACTTCCTGCTCCCTTTGGACTTGAAGCACTGAACACAACAAAAGTAATACATATTAATACATTAATTCATAACTTTCATTTATAATACAGGCTTCATGAGTTATACAAAGTTTAATCGCAACACACTTTACAATCATGAATGTAAAATTATCTAATCGATATAAAAATTGACTGGTTCTGGTGCAAAAAAAACTCACAAATCCGGCTCAGTTGTTTTCTATCAAATGGAATTTAATGTTGTGCTTTCTAGTTAAAGTCTACCAATTGCATATTGAGTAGGGAATTGTTCATGTTGGTTCGTCAACATGGGTAATTTGCGCGCGAACAGGGGACTGCTGCTGCGGTGGCACCACCTGGGTTCGATCTCGATGCCCAAAAACCCCCTGCCGGACCCCCACGGAACCACATCTCACCACGTGAGATCTGTGACGTCACTTCCGGTCGACGACGGCTCGCCAAGTTCTGGATTTCTACACAACGCCTCCAGCAGCCGGACCGACAACAACTACCAGCTTACCCGGGTCCCTATGTTGCCCGGTGCGAGCATGGCATCACTACAAACGACTGACCAACACACCTCCGGGAGCACCAGCCTTCCTACGCCTCGCCGGCGAGCCCCTCACGGCGCTCACATTGACGACCACACTTCGGGCTGCACTCGCCTCGACCCGACACCCAGCGCCAAACTCCTTCACTCTGCACAGCCTCCGGCGCCCAAGCCTGCGGCCATGCGGGCGACCCAATCGACGATGTCCGGCAGCTAGGGAACGGGCGTTCGAAGGTAGTACACGGATATGTCTCTCGGGCGGCCTTCTCCACAGCGAATCAGGCTCTCTCGACTCACTTGGTTGAGATCCTGATTGATTGACCCACTTGACTCATGTACTTATCTGAACATTACCTCATATACTGTCATTTGCCTGAATAAAAGCCCATATCATGCAGTCCGTTGTTCATGTTGTAGACTTTACTATTGGAATGATGGCACCCTCAGCTCTAACGTGGTTGGCTCAGTTCCATCAAAGACCCTAAAATACTAAGATGGCTCACTCCCTATCTCTCCCATGGTAATGCAAATTTTGCAGTGCCACCTTGTGGTGGGTTTGATCAGCCCGGCTGCTGGTTGTTGTTTCACATGTAAACACATACAATTATATTAAACATGAGATAGGTAAGTATGAAATCACATCAATATGAAATTGCTATGAACAAATACACATCATCATCAGCATCAACATCATCATCACCATCATCACACATCTTTCACATTCATATATACATTTATACATATAATATAGCAACTGGTTAACCAAGCCAGTGCACCAAGTGGTGGGTTTGATCATTTTGATTACACAGTACAGGCTGAGTGAGCCGTCTTAGTATTATAGGGTATTTGGTTCCATATCGGACTGAATGGTGTTTGTCAGTTTTTGCGCCTGACCACTTCATTTCAGTAAAGTAAGGTGGTCAGTGACAGCATGCATTTAAATTCATATGCTAAAAGCTGAATGTAGTGTTTCTTAGGATCAGGTAGGTGTACCTGGGCCGCGTTCAGGGTCCGTCTCGGAGGTGCCTTGGCGACGTCTCGGCGATGCTTTTTGACCTAATACCATTCAGAGTGCGTCTCGGAGACGCCTCTCTTTTCAGACTGGAGATGAAAAGCGCCTCGAAAATGGCCACCGCATTCAGTGCTTTCAGCCAATTATAGCACAGCTTGACCATTGCAAATGGCCGCCGCCTATGGGGGTGGCCATTTTCGAGGCGACCAACTACTGTTGTCGTTCAGACTGGCGTAACGTCATGCCCGTCGTCGAGGCGCCTCCGAGACGGAACCTGAATGCGGCCCTGGTTCTTACCCCCCAAAAACCGCACATTTCAGCATAGATGAGGGTAATGTGTTGGGCATTTTAATATGCATGCCTATATTACTGGCGAACCTCTCTAAATCTACCGACGATGGGGCTGAATTTAAATGGTCCATTTAGGGAGGAGGTCGGTTTCAGGATTCTTTTGTTTATCATTACAATGGGCGATCGTTTGGGACCCAAATAAAGCGATCGATAGAGGGGAGTGGTTGGTATGTGGAGGTGGTCGGTTAGAGAGGTTTTACTGTATTACCAGTTGGAGCAGTACTGCCGGATTTAGTTCCGTCAGTACTCGCTAGCCAGAACTGGCACCCCCTAATCGGCTACTGGTAATGGTACGACTAGAAATGGGATGATAGTCTTGTAGTGCTATCATATATACCAGGAGCGTAGCTCCATTTACGCAGGTACGCAGTTGTGTACTACCTGAGAATACATATATTACATATATATTTTTGTGATCTCTAACACAAGATATGGTTTTATTCCATCCCGTTTTATTCTAATAGCATTTTATACATACATACATACATACATACATACATACATACATACATACATACATACATACATACATACATACATACATACATACATAACATACATACATACATACATACATACATAACATACATACGTACGTACGTACGTACATACATACATAACATACATACATACATACATACATACATAACATACATACATACATACATACGTACGTACGTACGTACATACATACATACATACATACATACATACATATATACATATATACATACATACATACATACTTACATACATACATACATACATAACATACATACATACGTACGTACGTACATACATACATACATACTTACATACATACATACATACATGCATGCATGCATGCATGCATGCATGCATGCATGCATACATACATACATACATACATACATACATACATACATACATACATACATACATACATACATACATACATACATACATACATACATACATACATACATACATATATACATAACATACACCCATTTTTTTGATGTGATGAATATATTTACCTTTCTCATAACGGATAAGTGTGTTAACACTTGTTTTCACTGCTGGGCAGCGCTAGTCCAATTTGATTAAAATCTTTTGTTTTAGTTCTAATTTTCATTTTCTTGCTACTTGTTTGTAGATTGCAAACAGTCCAAAATCCATCTTTCACTATACTTTATGTTAATCCATTTAAACATCATCTGTTTTTCTAGGTTACATTATTCTTTAGTATTTTCTTAAACACTGAAATGTTTTCTGCATTTCATGTTGCAGATGGCAGTCTATTTCAAATATTGGCACTCATGTTAGCTACATTGCGATCATATGCACTGCATTTTGATACATACATGCATGCATACATGCATATATACATACATACATACATACATACATACATACATACATATATATACAAAGTAAAAGCTTGTTTTATTTACCAACGCATCTAGAGCACATTAATTTTTATCATCGGTTATTGGACATATTTCTTTGGAGGAAACCGGCTGCCGCCACATAGGCTACTTTTTCCGATAAGCAGCAAGGGGTCTTTTATATGCACATTTTCACAGACAGGACAGCACATACCACAGCCTTTGCTGAACCAGTTGTGGACGAATGATTGGAACAGAAAATAGCCCGAACTGCAATTAGGTCCACTGAGCAGGATCGCTAGGGTGACCGATACCTTCACAGGTGGACACTCTACTGCCGGAGCTACGTCCCACTCCTCATACATACATGCATGGATACATACATACTTACATACATACATACATATATACATACGTACATCATCATCATCATCATCATGCTGTCGGTCGCGATGCGACAAAGACTGCTTTCATTACTTGACTGCCGCTCTCCATTTTTGTGTGCGGTTGTACATTTCATGAAAGCTGCCTGCAAAAATGTTGAAGTGCTGCTGGCTTTTGCAAGTTACCAGCGGCACTCTCTCGGGGAGAAAATAGAGGTTTCACACCGGCAAGAACATGTCAAGACAGGCGCAAAACTATTTGTCCCTGCAGTGGCTGGTTGGGAGATGTTGGGAGTTCCATACATCAACCACCCTTGATGCTCCCACAGTGACATGGTTTTCTGTTCAGGGTTTGCTCCCTTAGCCTTCGGTTCTGTTAAGAACCTGTACCACAAGGCAGTGGTTTACAACTCTGCAGGGCAAGGGCGTCAAACTCCCTGAGGTATTGCACTACCTGCATACCAGCATACCCCATACATAAGTACATACTTACATAGTAACATGGCCTTCCGTTTACAGATTGTCTAGTCTATCTGGACGATATAATTATTTTTGTCAAATCTATATGCTGAGACAGTTTGGGTAGAGTATTTTCTTGTTTGAGACAATACCACCTCAAACTAAAACCTTTAAAGTGTAAACTTGTTAGAAAGGAAGCCGAATATTTAGTTCGCATTGTGTCACATGATGGGATAAGCGGATCCTAAAAAGATAGAGGCCATGCACAAATTGGCCCTGTCCTAAAATCCTGAAGGAAACAAAAAGCCTCATACGGTTTGGTTTGTTTGTTTGTTGTTTTACGTCCCAGCAACATCTAAGGTCATATCAGGACGGGTACCGACTTGTGACAGCGCGCACTCATGGCGACATTATAGTGCTGCCCCACTGGAAGACCAGGCCACCAGCACCATGACCTAATATCCCACTCAGTCACATTATCCTGACACTGAGCCAACCAGTCCTTGCCCTATCCTAATAATGGCGAGCACCAGGCTAGGAAGTAACAAGTATTAATTTTAAAGTCATTGGTTTGACTCGACCAGGGTTCGAACCCACAACTCCACGATCTACCAACACGGGAGACGGACACTCTAACTCATTCGGCCATCCCGTCTGGTCGGGTTTGGTTTGCATTACGGTGACTTTTTCCCAAAATTTGCGGAGGTGGTGGCCCCAATTCAGGATGTGGCCAATGTAATTCGAAAGGATTTTGTATTGGGTGAAGCTCAAGCGCAGACAGTAGTAGTCTTGGGTTATCCTAAGCCAAAGGGTAGATTCATTCTGGACACTGATGTCAGTGCTTTTGCAATCGCAGGCCCCTTGAGTCAAATTCAGAATGATAAGGGGGTCGGTCGTTCTCTGAAACTGGGTACCACATATTTGGTATCCATGTTACATGGGACATAATAAATTCCTTCTTTTTTTAATAGCAAGTAAAATAATTATTGTTGCCTTTTGTCATTTAAGTATGTTAGCAAAACTATATGTATTTAATGTATCCCACAAAACGTATCAAAAGTATGTTTATATGATTTTGTACCAAAGTGAAAATTTACAAAATTACACAAAGATTTACACAAACTTGTTTCTTTTCAATTTTGTTTCAACTATTTTTCTTGTAAGACATCATTTTGTTTGCTTAACTGTAATCAAAGAAATCTAGTTTGAATGTGTTGTGTAAGTTAAAAATGACATATTTTCCTATTGTTATCCATTATGAGATCAAATTAAACAAGTGAAATGGTTTTTTTTCAACTCTGGCATATACACAGCATATAAAGCTTCATATGACTATGGATTCTGATATTATTCGGAATGTTTTCCGCTATTATTTGGGATGCTTTCAGTTTTTGCTGCCATGTCACAAAAATGGTACCCAGCTTCAGAGAACAACCCAGGTACCAATTGCTCTAGCCAGTAACCACCCAAGTGCGAGAAGATATTGCACCACAAAACGCAAATTGATAGCTATAGTAGTCTACACCAAAAAGTGGAGACATTACTTTTGGGACGTGGATTTTCAAACCTGCACAGATCATCACTCCCTCAAGTGGCTCAATTTTAAAGAGGCTGAAGGAATGATTTGCCGTGGGTTGGCTTGGTTATCCGACATATAAACACACAAACATATCAGGGATGATAGTGATTTCAGGAAAAGAAAAGCGGAAATCAAGCCGAGATTATTATCCCAATAGCAAATTTCCACTTACACCTATATAAAAAAAAATTCCCCAGACTGTGTAAACCCCGGAAATCCACTTAAAAACGGAAAAAAGTATCATCCCTGCATGTAATCAATTACCCGGTATGCTTGGGCTTGTCTCCATGACCTCCAGCAGACTTGTGCTCGCCTGATTTGGGCTTTGGCTTTGAAGACCCTCCTGCTTTGCCCTTCCCGCCACCCTGTGGCGGTGCCTGATCACTGAAGAGAAAGAAAGTGAATAAGAACAGGCTAAAAGAGTGATATCATAAGTGATATCATAAGTGATATCATCAGTGATATTATAAGATATTACTCGTTTTAAGATCATGAGCAACAGGTAAAGGTGCATAGTCCGATGAAAGCATCAAATTTTCAAAAGCTAAGCTGAACCTAAATATGCAACTTAGATACTGGTGCAGTTATTAAGCATTTGATGCTACATAGAAGGGACTGCTGAGGTCATTTAGCAGAACCTGTTACTAATGAAGCCTATGTGGTCAGAGTTTTGGCAAGCTTGCCAAAATTAACTTACCATGTTTGCACTTCAAATATCTCCTAAATTAGTCATTTTCAAGCAGAGTTACTTCAAGCTAAAGTAAGATAGATTATAATGATCAATCTAATATATTTATCTCAGAAAATGACAGAAAATCAAAACCATCGGACTATGCAACTTTAAGCATTTGTTACTGCATAGAAGGAAACACTAATCAATTGAATAGAACCTGTTGCTGCTGAAGACCATGGTATCAGAATTTTGGCATGATTACCACATATATTTAGCATGTTTTCAATTCAAATATCTTTAAAGTAAGCCATTTAAAATAAAAGTTACTTCAAACTCAAGTAAAATATGATATTATGATCAACCTAATGTAAGTATCTCAGAAAATGGCAGGAACTCAAAACCATCGGACTATGCAACTTCAATATATATATTGTTTCAAATAAAAGCAAATACCAAGTGACAGCATTTTTGGTCAGATTTGACATTTGTCAGGGACAGCTGTTATCTCACTATCAAGTTGGTTGGTTGTTGGAGTTTTACATCCTGGCAAAATCTAAGGTCATATCAGGATGGCTACAAACTTGTGACAGTGTGCACTCATGGTGACTTTATAGTGCTGCCCCGCTGGGAAAGCAAGCCACTGGCACCATGACCATATATTCCCCTCAGTCACATTATCTTGACACTGAGCTAACCAGTCCTTGTCCTATCCTATTAATGCCGACTGCCAGGCTAGGAAGCTACAAGTATCAATTTTATAAATCATTGGTTTGACTCGACCTGGAACCGAATTCCTGACTTTCTGCACACGAGGCCTGCACTCTACAGACTAGGCCACATCGCCCAGTTCTCACTATCAATGATCACTTGCAGGAGCAAGTAGGCAGTGAGTGAAGGAGCAAAAATAATCATGATGGCTTGCACTACTCTATGTATTATTACAAATATAATTAGTATCATTACACTTATCATTATGCACAATATTATAACTGCTAACATATAAACATATCTATAATATTCATAGATAATGAACCAGCATTGAGAGTAACCACTATATTAATTAACACATAATAAGTCAATATCTAAAACATACACCAATTATTAATATAAACCTTGATGCAAGATCTCGCTCTATCTGCATAGTTAACCTGTACTGTCTTTGGGGCAGGTATATGCCTTCTTATAAACAGTACAATATAATCACCGTTAAACTTAGGGGTCGTCCAAAGTTATCAACATTTTCACGGTCGTACAACATATACTACAGTGGGAGGGGGGTTTGTCAGTAGCGCATGACTTTTAGCATGTAATAAAATGATGATAATTTTCTGCGATTTCTTGTTTTGCACTATAGTAGACTGCACTGGGTTCTGGCATTGTGTGGATAGGGTGATTACATCAGGGTGCGTAGGTACAGTAATAGTTAACACACCAGCCTTGGAACATGAAGATGTCTGGGTTATAATCCTGCAGTAGGCATAATATTTCCCATTTTCATCACCCCCAAGATAGTACACCAGGCTATGTAGCGACACATGTAAATTTTAAAGTTATTGGTTTGACTTAACCATGGTTCAAACTCATGGGTTTGAATCCTGTGACCGCCCAAAATAGGAGCCGAGCACTCAACTCATTTAGTCACCCCATCTGTTTCTGTAGTATATGTAGTGTACTTTGTGTGGGGGAGGGGAAATTGGGGGGAGGGGGGGTCTGGAAAAGTAGTAGGCCTACTGTCTGTAGGCCCTACTACCTTCAAAATGTTGACAACTTTGGATGGCCTTTATGTGACTGTGTTTTCGCCATTTCAGGGAAATAGCACAGTATTATTGTAGTGACATGACAAGTGATTGTTAATTTGGTTTCTGAAACTGCTTTGCTAGAGCTCGGGCACGCACGCATACTCGTGCACACACACTCGCACATGCTCTACTCGCACACATATGGGAGAGAAGACAGAAAGAGAGAGAGAGAGAAGAGAGAGAAAGGAGAGAGAGAAAGACAGAGAGAAACCAGAGAGAGAGGAGAGGGGGAGACACACAGTGTCAGTAAGAGAAAGACAGCTATATTCAATTCAATTCAATTCTATATTTCATACTCAGGATTATGGTAGTTACATAATTTGGTCCATAGTAGGTAGATATAAAAATAACTGTGAATAACATAGAAGTGATAGTATGAATACTACAATACTAACCATTATCTAAATGTTGGTTTACATACAGTAGTTTGTACCAATGCCTCCATATGGCAGACATACATCTGAGATCACTCTCTCACATTTTCACAAGTCCCTGACTTGTCAAGTCTAGTAATAAATTTGAATATTAGATTCCTGATAATAGCCTGGAAGGCTGGCATATCAATATTGGCAAATAGCTGACTAGCACTGTGGAGAGAAACAGAGATAAAAGGCATTCAGAGACAAAGACAAAGAGGGGCAGTGAGAGAGACCTATGTACAGTGAGAGACAGACAGACAGAGATATAGATACAAATAGAGATACTTAGAGCCACAGCTACATAAATGGACAGAGACACACAGACAAACACCGAGATATACAGAGAAAGGGACAATGAGAAACAGACATAGATGCAGATAGAGATACTTAGAGAGACACAGACACAGGTAAATAAATAGACAGACAGACAGAGTCACACAGGCAAACACAGATATAGAGAAAGGGACAGTGAGAGACAGACAAAGATACAGATATAAATACTTAGACAGGGGCACAGCCACATAAATAGACAGAAATAGACACAGTCACACACAGAGATAGTCAGAAAAAGAGCCAGTGAGAGACAGGCACAGACAAAGTGAGACAGACACAGAGAAAGACTGAGA
Organism: Branchipolynoe longqiensis; assembly: GCA_030323885.1. NCBI lineage: Eukaryota > Metazoa > Annelida > Polychaeta > Phyllodocida > Polynoidae > Branchipolynoe > Branchipolynoe longqiensis. Next base: position 100,714 of record JASIRB010003633.1, read on the forward strand.
CAGAAAGAGACAGACTGAGTGAATCGTGTTTTGCGCCGTGTCAGGAAAATAAGGCCATTTTTTCAGCAAGAAGTACTTAACATTTGTTCGGTCAAAAACTATGTTTGTTGCATTTTTACGTCCTAGCAGCATCTAAGGTCATGTCAGGAAATGGACCAAATTGTAAGAGTACTATGCACTTATGGCATATCAAGCACCGGGCACTGTGACCCAATACCCCACTCAGTCACATTATCCTAACCCTGAGCAAGCCAGTCCTTGCCATATCCTATCAATGCTGATCACCAGGCTATGGTAGTGATAAGCATAGATTTTCTAAGTTATTGGTTTGACTCGGCCGGGGTTTGAACCCACAAACAGCCCGCACAAGGAAGCTAGCCCGTTCTATTACTGATTCGGCCATGCGATCTAGTCAAATATCATTTGCATTAAAACAATTATTGTCAAGGATATTAAGTTTGGGTCCTGCTAGATTCATTGTAAAATGATTACCTTATATCCTTGCTTGCCCTTACATGGTCCCCAGGAAGGGGTTCTTCACCATCAGGCCCCTTCACACCATCAGACACTGTGTGATCACTGAATATAAAGACAGTAATCAAAGCTAATAAACAATGCAATCCTACTTTTATTAAGTACATATCTCAATGATTAGCCAGGTTAGAATATCTGCGTAAAGTGAACTACAATTTGTAGATAGTAAACTGGAAGGCAGTCAGCGCTCTGAGTGATTCAGTCAGTGCGTCTGGTCAGCATAATTAGCATTAAAACAATTATTATCGAGGATATTAAGTGTGGTTATGGTTATATTCAATGTAAAACAATTACCTTGTATCCTTGCTTGGTTTTCGATGGCCCTCAGGAAGGTTGCCTACATTATCAGAACTGCCATGTGACTGTCCAGTTGGCGATTTTGATTTCTTTTTCTTCAGAATACTTACTTGTGAATGATCACTAAAGGTAAAGAAAGTGATTAAATGATAATATACGATGTAATCCCACTTTATTTTCGAGATATCCATCGATTAGCCACATTAGAACATCTGCTTAAGCAAAATACACTTTGTAGATATTAAATTGGAAGGCAGTCACCAATCTGACTGATTCAGCCACCACATCTGGTCAATAGAACTATCATTAAAACAAGTATCGGGGATATTATGTCTGGTTCTTATTATATTCAATGTAAAACAATTAACCTGGGGCCTTGATTGGCATTCCAGGTCCCTGAGCAGGGTTGCCTACATTATCATGTGTATGTGTATAGACGCCCAGTTAGTCCATCACTAAACTTGTTATAGGTCCTTATTGTTTCCCTTCCATCTCTCCTCTAGCACCTCATAAAAGTTAAGGCATTGAAATCAACTAATCCACAGATTTATAACCCAGGCAATACCTGACCCTAAATTGCATGAAATGTAGTTGACACCCTTCTACCCATTGCAATCTTCTTGCTAATCAATACCCATAACCTACAGAGACACGTGATAATATCCAAACTGAATACTCTAGCCAACCCCATATCTCAATGATTAGCCAGGTTAGAATATCTGCGTAAAGTGAACTACAATTTGTAGATAGTAAACTGGAAGGCAGTCAGCGCTCTGAGTGATTCAGTCAGTGCGTCTGGTCAGCATAATTAGCATTAAAACAATTATTATCGAGGATATTAAGTGTGGTTATGGTTATATTCAATGTAAAACAATTACCTTGTATCCTTGCTTGGTTTTCGATGGCCCTCAGGAAGGTTGCCTACATTATCAGAACTGCCACGTGACTGTCCAGTTGGCGATTTTGATTTCTTTTTCTTCAGAATACTTACTTGTGAATGATCACTAAAGGTAAAGAAAGTGATTAAATGATAATATACAATGTAATCCCACTTTATTTTCTAGATATCCATCGATTAGCCACATTAGAACATCTGCTTAAGCAAAATACACTTCGTAGATATATTAAATTGGAAGGCAGTCACCAATCTGACTGATTCAGCCACCACATCTGGTCAATAGAACTATCATTAAAACAAGTATCGGGGATATTATGTCTGGTTCTTATTATATTCAATGTAAAACAATTAACCTGGGGCCTTGATTGGCATTCCAGGTCCCTGAGCAGGGTTGCCTACATTATCATGTGTATGTGTATAGACGCCCAGTTAGTCCATCACTAAACTTGTTATAGGTCCTTATTGTTTCCGTTCCATCTCTCCTCTAGCACCTCATAAAAGTTAAGGCATTGTAATCAACTAATCCACAGATTTATAACCCAGGCAATACCTGACCATAAATTGCATGAAATGTAGTTGACACCCTTCTACCCATTGCAATCTTCTTGCTAATCAATACCCATAACCTACAGAGACACATGATAATATCCAAACTGAATACTCTAGCCAACCCCATATCTCAATGATTAGCCAGGTTAGAATATCTGAGTAAAGTGAACTACAATTTGTAGATAGTAAACTGGAAGGCAGTCAGCGCTCTGAGTGATTCAGTCAGTGCGTCTGGTCAGCATAATTAGCATTAAAACAATTATTATCGGGGATATTAAGTGTGGTTATGGTTATATTCAATGTAAAACAATTACCTTGTATCCTTGCTTAGTTTTCGATGGCCCTCAGGAAGGTTGCCTACATTATCAGAACTGCCACGTGACTGTCCAGTTGGCGATTTTGATTTCTTTTTCTTCAGAATACTTACTTGTGAATGATCACTAAAGGTAAAGAAAGTGATTAAATGATAATATACAATGTAATCCCTCTTTATTTTCTAGATATCCATCGATTAGCCACATTAGAACATCTGCTTAAGCAAAATACACTTTGTAGATATTAAATTGGAAGGCAGTCACCAATCTGACTGATTCAGCCACCACATCTGGTCAATAGAACTATCATTAAAACAAGTATCGGGGATATTATGTCTGGTTCTTATTATATTCAATGTAAAACAATTAACCTGGGGCCTTGATTGGCATTCCAGGTCCCTGAGCAGGGTTGCCTACATTATCATGTGTATGTGTATAGACGCCCAGTTAGTCCATCACTAAACTTGTTATAGGTCCTTATTCTTTCCCTTCCATCTCTCCTCTAGCACCTCATAAAAGTTAAGGCATTGAAATCAACTAATCCACAGATTTATAACCCAGGCAATACCTTACCCTAAATTGCATGAAATGTAGTTGACACCCTGCTACCCATTGCAATCTTCTTGCTAATCAATACCCATAACCTACAGAGACACGTGATAATATCCAAACTGAATACTCTAGCCAACCCCTCTAAAATCATAAGAGGATAAAAACTGGTGCCAAAGCCATCTCAGCACATATCAGCTTAAATAAGCTATTTATCTTCACAGAAACATTTTTGAAGATTTTATTTGTGTTCTTTTTTGGGTGTTTAAAAAAAAAATATATATATAGGTTGCTTTATTATTTTGTTCATATAACTTTTAAAGGTTAATAGAATGACTGGGACAATGTCGGGGGGGGGGACCTGGGTACCGGGGGACAGTGTGCAGAGGATATGAGCATGGGACAAGTGGCTGGGCGGGCTTCCTCTAAACGAACTGAAGGGTCTGCCAGGTTTCAAAATAGCACACCTGAATGTATGTAGTCTCACACATAAAATAGAGCAATTAAGAATTGATCTGCCAGGATCGGGACCTGATATTTTCACAGTATCAAAAACATGGCTCAACAGCCTTATAGAAAAAAAAAATAACTTCAATAACAAACTACACCTTCGTCAGGCATGATTGAAAAGCAAAACATCTAAATGGGCAAGCCAAAGCTGGAGGTGGACTAGGAATTTACTGCCGAAATTCTCTACAAGTAGATTCTAATAGATATGCAGATAAAAATATTTCAAATGCTGTGCTGGAACTCCAATGGGTGGTTGTAACAAGGCCTTAAACAAAGAAGATCCTAATTGGAAATGTGTACAGACCACCAGATGGAAGTGTTAAACAAGCCTTTGAGGAATTGAGCAATGTGATGAGTGAAATAGATGACATAGACAAGTATGAGACCCTACTGATAGGTGACTTCAATGCAGACTGTAGTGCTAAGAGAAAGCTACCAGCCATAATCATAAATCAATTTGCTTCAGAAGATGAGCTCCAACAGCTGATAGATAAACCAACTAGGTCAACTAGAACTACTGCAACCACAATCGATTTAGCCTTTACTAATATCAAGTATTGCACTCAAGCAGGAATCCTTAACTACAATGTCAGTGACCATAAGCCAGTCTATATTATCAAAAAGAAACCCAGAAACAACCAAAAAACCACCGCATACTGTGGAAGGACATATAGAAACTTTTCAACTGATGCACTAATGACAATCTTGTAGAGTTATAACCCCACTACAATATTTGAAGAGCAGGATATTTTAGAAGATATGATCAACCATGCAGCAGATAAACTTTGTCCGATGACTGAACTAAAAATAAAAGAGAACACGGCTGTTTACATCACCAGTGAACTGATAGAACTACAAAAGGACAGATTATTTTAAGCAAAAGGCTGACCTTACCAAAGACCCAGGAGACCAGTTTATAGCAAAATGCTTAACAAGCAAAGCCAGAACAGAGGTGAGGAAAGCGAAATCTATGTACTACATTGATCAAGACATAAAGCACAACCAGAATCCTAAGAAATTCTGGTATGAACTAAGTCAAATTCAACCAGAAGCCAAACCACAGATAAACAGCATAATAGACGACAGCACAGGTGAGAGAGAACCTGATGGTCAGTTAGCTGAAGTAATAAACAACTATTTTGTAGACATTGGGGCAAACCTCGCCAAAATATTCAAACAAAAAACAAAGTATCCAAAAAATTATCACCCAGTCGCAAATCAACATAAATACAATCTTGAGAAAACAACAAGAAAAGAAGTACTCGCCAAGATTGAGGAACTTTCATCATATAAATCATCTGGTATGATGAATATAAATTCAGCCTTCATTAAGACTGCCATTAGCATCCTAATAAACAAACTTACACATCTCTACAACCTTGTCATTGAAAGAGGTGTATTCCCAGATAAATGGAAAATAGCTACTGTCACACCAATACTAAAGATAAGTAATCCTAAATCATGCAATGAACTGCGACCAATATCAATACTGCCCCTCCTTGGCAAAGTCATCGAACAAATAATCCATGATCAAATAAAAACCTTCCTGGAAGACACCAACTACCTTCCCAAACAGCAAAATGGCTTCAGAAAAGTTAAATCAACCACAATAGCCCTACCCACTCTATTAGATGAACTGCTGACTATCATGGATAGAGGAGATCTGACAATAACCGTATTTCTTGATTTCAAGAAAGCTTTTGACACAATAGACCATGACATTTTACTCTGGAAAATTGAAAGGGCAGGACTTGGTCCTAAATCTTATACATTTCTAGCCAACTACCTATCAAATAGACAACAAGTTGCAAAAATAAATGGCACTGAGTCAACAGAGAGATCAATTACAACTGGAGTACTCCAGGATTCCACGCTTGGGCCACTACTCTTCCTAATATTCATTAATGACTTGCTGCTGATCCCCTTCCCACCCCTACCCCACCCCCACCCCCACTACACCTTCTTTCAAAACCTATTACCTAACATTTTCCTTTATATTGATATAAAACCTGTCTGATGTAGGTCCCCACTGCAATCTCAGACCTCGATCCCATCATTAGGCCACATAAAATGGAACACTTGTGATGGGATTAAAAATTGGGCAGGTTTCTCGCATTTGTTATTGGTGATCCACTGATTTGCGTATTTACAATATAATATATATATGTGTATTGGAGAGATGTTATATCTTTTTGAAAAAAGAAGAGAGAAAGCAAAGGAAGAAAGAAGTGTTTAAAGACAATTCTAGAATCATCTTGTACATTTATTGATGCATGCTTACCAAGTGCATAATACATATGTTGAAATGGAATTGTAGGCAGTTACTATTACAACGAATAGTCAATTTATATTATGCTTCTTTTATCGAACAGGTTTTTCATGTGGTTATTATTGCAACTGATATTGTCATTTATGCACCAGCAAATTGTAATGAACGGCCGGAAGACCAGTGCTCTGGCGCTGACAAAAGGCATTATTTGCTGAATAAAATACATGTAGTAAAAAAAAAGAAATTCAGAACTGCTAGGTGCCTTTCCAGCTGGCAATTTGGAATTACCTTTCTTCAGAATACTTCCTGGTGTTTTTAGTGGTCTTAATGTTATTGACTAAGAGACTTGACAACACAGCATCAACATGGGTGGCCAGACTGGACGTGCTTTATGTATCTGCAGGTACACTACAGATACTATGCTGATTTATCTGCAGGTACACTACATTTCTCCCTTTATCAAACACGAACCCCTGACAATTGATATCATCCTCATTAACACAGTGACATTGGATATACTAGACTCCATGTTATTTATTGATTTATTATGGTATTATATTAATGTCTTTGTTACTGTAAACCTATCTGTCACATAGTCTCATTACGTGACCTCTAAATTTGAGTCTCATTACTTTGTATCATAGTCACTCAAGTAAGAAGGTGGTCTTGTCACCCACTGAGGCCTTTGACATCCATTAGTTTCCCCTGTGTGCTTGGATCTTCCACTCATGGTTACATAGTCTTTATGTGCGTTATTATTGACTATGGGTCTGCCTCCCATAGTTACCATAGGGTATCCGTGCCTTTCCACTTAATTTTGTATTTCATCTGTAGTTGCATTGCTCATTTGTGTTGGCCTGAGTGGAGTCGATGGAGCTGTTATTTCTGGTACTGCATCCATAACCTCTTTCTTGGGTGCCCCTTGGGTTTGGATTGTGTCAAACCCTGTTTCAGTGTTGATGTCAGTGTCTCTGATGCTCCATCTTTCTTTCTTTGAAGATGTCACAATCCTCTGTCCCGGGCTTCACCATCTGGCCTTGTATACTTTTTCAGATGACTGATATTCCTCTTATACCTTACCCTCTGATGACTCCACTGTCACTTGTGTGCCACAACTGTTTACTACTCACATCAGGGATGATCTGAAATTAGCCGTCAGCTTGGTTTCCTTTTCCTGTCTCATAAGCACCATGTTTCCTAGTTGAATCTTATCATTTGAGTATTTTCTGCCCCTGTTGGCATCTTCCATCATCTTCAATTTCCTTTCTTGTTTGTGGTCCCTCATGCTTTCATCCTGTTCAGTAGATCTCAATGTTGGTAACTGAGTCCTAAGTTTCCTTTTAGACATCATGTAAAAATATACGGTCTTTTGGTCATGATAGATGAGCTTGGAATCATATTAATATCTCGGAAGACGGAGTTGGGGAACATTGTTATATAATAGCGATGCAATGGGTACCCACTCACTGTGTGACATATAAATAACTATGTGGAAATGTTATGGCGCGCAGTAACCAGGATTGCAATATGATGTCCAGATATGAAGATGCAGTTGCTAATTACAGAAATGTTCCCTCCATGCACGAGGAAGAGTGCAAGTGGAGCGGGAACACATATTAGTGTTTATTGTAACTGTATGACAACTACTTGTTACCACGGGACTACTGGGTAAGCACACCCAGCCATTCTGCATAGATTATGGACACCATCTGCACTGGGGTTGAGAGACAGGTGCCCCCCTTGGGCACCTCCCTTCCCGGGCTGATTCACCTTATACTCCTTGCACTTGCTATGCAGACACACTCACTCTAGAGATACCAAAAGAAGCAGTTCACCACTGAGCTGTGTGTAATACCCATGGGACTTAGGTTCAATGGCTTGTCTGCACTGATTAGACTGAACAAGCAGGAACCATGTGGGTCTGTGTGGCAGGTTGTAAGCGAGTCAGGGTGGCAGGTCACTACTAGGTGAACAAGAGTTGTAGCAATAAAGCTCAACCTTATCACTGTCAATCTGGTTTGGCCGTCTCAGTTACTAATCTTACTCACTACTATCAGGCAGATCCTGGCAGTCTGCCACTCTCCACCTAGACATTACCAGAAACAGCTCGTGAGAAAGAAAGCGTCTGTCTCCCGTGTTGGTAGATCGTGGGGTCATGGATTCGAACCCTGGTGGAGTCAAACCAATGACTTAAAAATGTATACTTGTCGCTACCTAGCCTGGCCCTCGGCATTATTAGGATAGGGCAAGGACTGGTTGGCCCAGTGTCATGATAATGTGACTGAGTAGAATATCAGGTCATGGTGCTGGCGGCCTGGTCTTCCAGTGTGGCAGTACTATAAAGTCACCATGAGTGCACACTGTTACAAGTCGGTACCCGTCCTGATATGACCTTAGATATTGCTAGGACGTAAAACAACAACAAACAAACAAACAAACGTACGGCAGGAAGAGTGCAAGCACAGGTTCTAAACAAACACGCTGCTGCTATCTCTGGAACGGCGAAGAGGGGTGCAGCATAACGGAGGAGGAGTGTAATTATGAGCATAAGTGTTTGGAATGCGGTCCAAAAAAACATAAGAAATATAAATGTAAATAATGAAAAGTTAATTTAGCTCAGCCGAATTCGCATATGGCTAACTCCCGGAATGTGTGAACCCCTAGTCATGTATTTGCATTGAACCGCACTAATGATGCCAATTACTCGACAGTCGACTGCGACATACCTGAGCTAATTGCAATTGAGCCTACAGACCCCTTCAGTCGAGGGTCATGTGCTTGTGAGCAAGTGCGCCCACTCGGCAGCTGTTGGTGAGTCATGTCAACAGGCAGCAGGTCACATCCTATATGGCATTCAGCCTAGCAACACTGCAGGACATGACGGACTTGTTTGGACATACCCCGCTGGGTTAGACAAGGACAGCAATTTATTAGTAGAGAATTGTGACAATGGTTGTTTATTGGTATCTGTTTGTGAGACTTTAATTTCAACTGGATTCTTTATTAATTATAAGAAAGTTACAGCTGCAGAAACTAAAGTGAGATTCCTTGGTATATCTATCGATAGTGTTAAATTAGAATTAACATTACCAGAAGATAAGTTGGAGAAAACTATTTAAATAATTTATAAACTAAGAGGTAGAAAAAAAGTTACAAAGAAAGAACTAGAACGAGTAGGAGGCCCCTTGGCACAGTGTTCTAAAGTAATTAAAGGTGGTAAAACCTTCTCGCGAACAATGTATGATCTATTAAGACGTTAAAAAAAATCTTATCATAAGATTCGATTAACTAAAGGTATTAAGGAGGACCTTAACTGGTGGCTAGCCTTTGCCAGGACTTTCAATGACAGGGCGCAGATATTAGAGCAATTTGCTCCTACTGAGGCAGTTTACAGTGATGCATCCAAATGGGGATATGGAGCACTATACACCGATGACTGGTTAGTTGGTTCATTTAAGGCATCGGACGATGCAATGCTGTTGGTTCATGCGGGTCACCATACTGTCCCTACAGATAGGATTGATTGATTGGTGGTTTCTTTACGCCGTGTCGGCAGCATATGCAATATTCACGGCGAGAATTGTTTGTTTTTTATTCAACCATCGCCTTTACATATAATGTAAAAGCATACAATCAATAGACACTTATGAATTTTTAAAAGCTCACAATCATATAATTAAATAAAATAGATGAAAGAATTAATTAATAAAAATTGTTTTAATGAACTACATGAGACCAGCTGCCCTCAAAAAGGCTCAAATGTCTTCTTGTTTTACTTGAGTAAAAAGGTCATGCATGCTGTTTGCAGTGTAAAATTGTTGGTGTAGTGCCATAAAATCGACACTGTTTAGTAAAATGTGCTTGACAATCAGAGGGGACTGACATCCAATACATTCAGGGGGAGGGTCCCCCTTGAGCAGGAAAATATGTGTTAGCCACGAGTGGCCAATTCGGCAGCGACTAAGGACCACTTGGTCCCGCCGACCCCCCACATGAGACTGTGGTAGTTTTCCAACATCCTGTTCAATTTCATGCAATTTGTTGACGTTTTCATCCCACTCATTTTGCCATTTGGATTTGATGTGGGTGGCTATTAGTGGTTTCAGATCAGAGTGGGGTATCAGACATGGCTCAACATCATAGTTCAGAGCCTCCTTCGCAGCCCGATCAGCTCGTTCGTCTCCCTGGATGCCGGCATGGCCAGGCACCCAACACAAGTGGATGTCATATCCATCTGTTGCCAGCTGGTTCATTTTGTAAATGACCTTTGCCACGAAAGGGTGGTCCGTTTTTAGGCCACTACAACATTCAATCGATATATACTAAAAGTAGCCTAAATAAGTTTTGTGATGCTCTTAGCAGGGTAAATGAACCTAAAAGTCATACAAAATTGGCTAATTTAATTGTGAATAATTCCATTTGTTGTAGCGATATATTTTCGGCACCTTTGACTTTATTGCAGGATGCGCGAAATTGAGGGACGAACAGAAAGCATTCCAGTTGCAGAATTATTTAAAAAAATTAATAATTTAATCAATCGTACAACTCAGGTTAATAAATATCTGGACTTTATCGAGTTATTCCACCCTGATCGATTGCCTTTTCCTTGCTCTAATGAGCAGGTGGCTTTGTACTCGACCTGGTTAGCCAGATCTCTGAAATTTTCTTCTATTCAATTTGTTTGTTTGTTTGTTGTTGTTGTTTTACGTCCTACCAACATCTAAGGTCATATCTGGATGGGTACCGACTTGTGACAGTGCACACTCATGGCAACTTTATAGTGCTGCCCCACTGGAATACCAGGCCAGTCCGAAATGGTGGTAGAAAGCCCCAACATCCCGTATGTACTGCCCTGGGCATACATCTTCTACTCGGTGTTGCTCCCCATTTTTGAATGAACCGCAGTGACTGGTGCTGTACATTATACAGCAGGAGCCACTCCCTTAATTCTTCAGTATCGGTGCTGTGACTAATACAGCACTGATCAAACTTAGATTGCTTAGAATGTCAATTCCAATAGTAAGATGGCCGGAAGACCAGTGCTTCGGCGCTGACAAATGTCATATTCAGATGAATAAATACCTTACCAACAAAAAAAAAAAAATGTATGTTAGTGTAGTTGGATAGTTGATGCAGCATATTAATAATAATCCGAATAACAACATTACTACGAGTAAGTAGTAATGTTAAGAGGTAGAAAAATAGATGAAAGAAATAATTATTCTGTCAACATTCAGACAGACCTTAGATGCTGCACGCCAAGCTACATGGCGTGCAGCATCTAGCGTGCAGATGGTAGATGCTGCACGCTAGTCATACAAAATTGGCTAATTAAGCCATCCCCCCAACCCATACTAGGTGTAGTGCCATATACACTTATGAAGCCTAAGATCTTCTTGTAAAGAAGGCAGTTACCAGCCATTGGGTAAGAATACAGAAAGGTCATGCTCCTACTACAACATTCAATCGATATGGATGCCGGCATGGCATCCACTGTCACTTGTGTGCCAAAACTGATTGGACCTGATATCCCACTCAGTCACATTATCCTGACACTGAGCCAACCAGTCTCCTCTATTCAAAATTACCTAAGCGGCCTAAATTATTTTTGTGCTTACATGCTCAGCCTCCTATTGATTATTCAAATTTTACCTTGTCATCAACACTTAAGGGCATAAGGAGGGTAAAGGTTGACGCCTGTCGGAGAGCTATTCTGATTCTGCCGCACATGCTAAGTGCAATTTTGTCGAATTTGACTTCCAATCCAGGCCATGTAGCTTGGCGTGCAGCAATTCTATGCTCTTTTAGGGGTCTCCTCTGGAAATGTCAGGTAACTGAATCTGAGTCCAAATTATTAAGATCTGATTTTAACTTCCATGATTGGGAGTTAATAACTCTGAGGCGATCTAAAACAATTCAATTTAAGGAGCGGTTGCTTCAAATTCCTATTTCAAGATGTCCAGGGTGCATGTTATGCGCTGTATATTGGACAGAATTGCATTTCAATCAATTACCAGCCCCATTGAACGCTGCTGCTTTCCAGGTAACCATAGGCCCAAATAAAATCGCTCCTATGACTTATGATGGATACCAGGGCATCTTACAATCATTTGCCTCGAAAGCAGGTATTGGTACGACAAATTTAAGTTCTCATTCACTCCGAAGGGGAGGATGTACTTTCTTACATATGTCAGGTGTATCCATTGAGGAAATTTGCACCAGAGGCGACTGGGTATTGGATACGGTATATGATTATATTAAGACTCCTTTGTCATCTCGTAGTATCAATGATATGCGTTTTGCTTCAACATTGTCCTCGACTCAGCATAAGTATGGGTTGGGGGGATCCTCGGGCTAGACTCCTTCTGGCATTATGCTAGCCAAGATCTCGCATTAAAGTGATCAACCCATACTCTAGATAAAAGATTCACCCGGTACTTGTAGTACACGGGTGAAGGACAACGTAGTGTAAATACGGGCGAAAATAGGTTTAGTATGGAACATGAAGTAGAAACTGTGGCTCCAGTATCAAATGGCTACCCATATACATGATATAGGCACAGAGTTGGTGAAATGGGAGAGAATGCAAAAAGACAAGATGGCGGCCGCAGAATGCCGTCGATTTCACTTTTAAATCTTATTAAACTAGATATTATATTATATTTTTCAACTCAAAGGTAGCGGGCTATCAATAAGACATGTAAAGAATAACTGTTGCTTCTTAGATTGTGAAATTAGCCTCTCATTTCCTTAACCCGCTTTTTCGACCGTTTTTATATAGGGTTGGTATTCACCCGTGTACTGCGACTCCGAGTACCGGGTGAATCCTTTATCTACCCATACTCCTGTTGTGTCTTGTCTGATTTGAGAGTAGCCTAACTTTATAGACAGGATAAATTATTATCATTATATAAAAAGGCGGAGCGGCTTCTCCATTATTGTTATTCAGATTATTATGGCCTATGCTGACGACACGATGTAAAGCAACCACCAATCAATCAATCATCGCCCAGTTCTCACTATCAATGATCACTTGCAGGAACAATTAGGCAGTGAGTGAAGGAGCAAAAATAATCATGATAGCTTGCACTACTCTATATATTATTACCAATATAATTAGTACCATTAAACTTAATCATTATGCACAATATTATAACTGCTAAGATATAAACATATCTCTAATATTCATAGATAATGAACCAGCATTGAGAGCAACCACTATATTAATTAACACATAATAATTCAATATCTAAAACATACACCAATTATTAATATAAATCTTGATGCAAGATCTCGCTCTATCTGCATAGTTAACCTGTACTGTCGTTGGGGCAGGTATATGCCTACTTATAAACAGAAGTACAATATAATCACCATTAAACTTAGAGGTCGTCCAAAGTTGTCAACATTTTCACGGTCGTACAATGTGTACTACTGGGGTCGAGGGGGGTTGGGTTGAATCCTGGGACCTCCCAAAATAGGAGGCGAGCACTCGACTCATTTAGTCACCCCATCTGTGTCTGTATTATATGTAGTGTACTTTGTGTGGGGGAGGGGAAATGGGGGGGGGGGGTCTGGAAAAGTAGTAGGCCTACTGTCTGTAGGCCCTACTACCTTCAAAATGTTGACAACTTTGGATGGCCTTTATGTGACTGTGTTTTTGCCATTTCAGGGAAATAGCACGGTATTATTGTAGTGACATGACAAGTGATTGTTAATTCGGTTTCTGAAACTGCTTTGCTAGAGCTCAGGCACATACTCGTGCGCACACGCTCGCACACATATGGGAGAGAAGATGGGGTGGGGGGGGGGGGGGGAGGCAGAGCGAGAGAGAGAGAGAGAGAGAGAGAGAGAGAGAGAGAGAGAGAGAGAGAGAGAGAGAGAGAGAAAGAAAGAGAAGACAAAGAGAGAGAGAAAGAGTTTTGTTTGTTGTTGTTTTACATCCTAGCAACATCTAAGGTCATATCAGGACGAGGAGAGATAGAGAGAGGAGACAGAGAGAGAGAAGAGAGAGAATAGACAGATTGGTTTCACTAGAATCTGCTTAAAGAACAATTTACTTCATAGGTGCCACTGCCTTTAGAAAGACAAGTACAGAAATGCATTATCTATTTATAATTCATCTACTTTCATATAAATAAAAACCTATGAAATAACGATTTAGGTTTGTTTGTTTGTTATTTTACGTCCTAGCAACAGCCAAGGCCATATCAGGACGGGTACATGTTACACTCCACTAAACGCCGAGTAGCTAGCTCACTTCAACTAGTGAGCTCGAACATTCCGTGTAACATGTTACGCAAGTATTATTAAAAGCTGAGGCTAGTTTAGTCGTTGGTGAAACGGTCCGGTGGGCCGTTGATGCCGACGTGTTGGTGCAGCACTGCGCTGCTTTGATGTGTTTGGGCAGCTTGGCGCTGCTTTGATGTTACTGGGATGTGCCTAGCCGGCTCCGGTACCGCGCCGGGGCCTCGTACGCCTTGACGTCTTTGCTTTGATCACCTAGCATTTTGCCCCACGTGGCAGTTCGTGTTCGTCCCCGCACGCTTGACACAGGTCAACACCCATGTTGATAGACTACACGCGTTTCCCTTGGGCGTGACTTAACACACGTCTGACCAAAGCAAATTTTCCTACCGAATGAATGCAGATACAGAGTCGCGCACGCGCGCGAGGCCCCGGAGCACTACCGGAGCCGGCTAGGCGCTGCCCAGTAACATCAAAGCAGCGCCGAGCTGCACCAACACATCAAAGCAGCGCAGTGCTGCACAAACAGGCGCAGGCGCACGAGGCCCCGGCGCACTACCGGAGCCGGCTAGGCGCATCCCAGTAACATCAAAGCAGCGCCGAGCTGCCCAAACACATCAAAGCAGCGCAGTGCTGCACCAACACGTCGGCATCAACGGCCCACTGGACCGTTTCACCAACGACTAAACTAGCCTCAGCTTTTAATAATACTTGCGTAACATGTTACACTCCACTAAACGCCGAGTAGCTAGCTCACTTCAACTAGTGAGCTCGAACATTCCATGTGGTTACTGGAAGCTATCGTCTTTTCTTTCTCAGCCATCCCACCCACCCATCTATAAGAACACATAGGGTTGAGCGCGAGGGACTACCCACACAAGAGACAATTGATAGAACATTATGTAGGTGGCGTTCTCTGTGGCGGAGTGGTTAGAGTGTCTGACTTTTTTCTAGGTCAGACTCCTAATCTGAGGGTCGGCGGTTCGATTCCCCATGCCCCCAGCTCTGCCAATTTGGATTTCCACCGCTGTGTATAACTTACAGCGTCATCAAAGGCCGGTTGCTCTCATACCATGTCTATGTGGTGTGGGAGGTTAAAAATCCCTTGGGTCGGTAAAAGTGTAGGCTCGGGCTTTCTATCGACCAGCAGTGGAGTGGGGAAGACCAGTCGTCTGTGACTGGGATTTGCCCTGCTTGGGACAACTAATGTAAAAAAAAAAAGAAAAAAGAAGACAAATAAGTGTTCACACTTCCTGTCTACCATTCGCTATATCGCTAAGAGACAATTGATAGAACATTATGTATGTATATACATACATATATGTTTGTGATGTGAGTATAAAATATGGAAGATTACAGCTCTCAAAAAGTTTAAATTTGGGCAGACAAGTAAAAATCACATCAGACTTGTAACGTATGGACAAGTGAAATAGTTTGCTTATTTCTATCGTGGAATTATATATTCATCCAAATTAAGATGAGTATTGCCGAAAAGTGAAAATTCAAGCGGAAAAGTAAAATTCACACCACAAATCCAGGATATCTAAGTCATCTTGGAATGCACTTGCTCGCTTCCACCATCAGAACGCAGATATTATCAACACTGTCGGTCGCCCAGACCCTGACACCGAGGACTAGCAGGCGCCACCTCGTCCCCAATACCTGACTTTACACCACTACCAACTAACCACTAATTTTCACTAACAACTAACAGGTAACCCCAGCCACGGCCTAACCAATCCCATCCTCACTTCACTTCTTCCTCTGGCCTTGGCCGGACTTACTGTGCATACCAGTGAATCTGGAGGGACTGAAGTTTGGATTCTGGTTGACTCAAACCAATGACTTATAAAATAGGTACCTGTTGCTGCTCAGCGCTTGGCATTATGAGGTCAGGACAAGGACTGGGCGCACAGTGTCAGGATAATGTGACTGTGTGGGACATCAGGTCATGGTGCTGGTGGCCTGATTTCCCAGTGGGGCAGCACTATAAAATTGCCATGAGTGCGCGCTGTCACAACTCAGTGCACGTCCTGGTATGGCCTAGGGTCTTACTGGGGCATAAAACTATGCCTCCCCCGGCCCTCTCAGAGCACTGTGGTTGGGCTCTTTGGCTGCCTTTTTCCTTCCTCCCCCCCTGCATCTCCCCCCCCCCCCCCCAAATTCTCTGACCACTACCCATCGGAACCCAACTCCCGACCAGAGGGGACCGCTTTCAGCGGTGCCCATACAGTGCTGCAGATATGCAGCCTTCAGCACACCAATGCGACTGAAAACTCCACAAAAACAACACAACAAAACGACAGGCAGGCAATACCGGCGGGAAAAGGCGAGTGGTATTTATTGTCAGTTTTGTTAATCACATTTATATGCCGACATTAAGATTTACATGTAAATCTGAAATAGTCAGATCTGTGTCAAATGACAGCAACAAAATAATCTCTGATGCAATTTTTAAGTAGCCAAATCTTTTGTGAAATGACAGCAAAATCTAACTCACAAAACACAGCTAAACTTACAGGTGACAGTCAATACAGTCCAGTTGTTCTTTGGAACTCTAATCAAATCTATCCATGTTTTGGTAAAGGTTGGTTGATTGTTGGAGATTTATGTCCTGGAAACATCTACGGTCAAATCAGTACCGACATCTGACAGTGCGCACTCATGGTGACTTTATAGTGCTGTCACGGAACCATGACCCGATATCCCACTGAGTCACATTATCCTAACACTGAGCTAACCAGTCCTTGCATTATCCTATTATAATGAATGCTGAGCACCAGGCAAGGAAGCGACAAATATCAATTTTATAAGTCATTGGTTTGACTCGGCTGAGAACCGAAGTGACGGTCTCTTGCAGGCAGGGCCCACGCTCTACCGATTCGGCCACCGTGCCCGGTCTTTTGGTAAAGGAGTCTCACATGATATTTAAATTAAAACATTGCTGGCTTAAGACTATGAAATCTACACACTCAAGAAGAAAGTGTCTCAGTATTAGTGGACACTGACACTCATTGCACTCAGAGTGTGATTCTTCCTCAGGACGTAGGTATTCTTAAAGTTGCATAGTCTGATGGTATTGAGTTTCCACCATTTTCTGAGATAAATACTGTATTCTCGCGGGTTAACGCCCTGGGCATTTAAATTGGCAAATCACTGAAAGGGAGGGGGGGGTAGGTGTTTATGTACACATAGGCGTTTAAGGGATGGGCGTTTACGAAATATTGGCCAAGTGACGGGTGGGCATTAACCCCCACATGGGCGTTGATGCGCGAAAAGGAAGAAAGCAAGGCGGGGGTGGAAAGAAGGCGTTTTTATTGACGCCTCAACAGAGGAGCAACAGAGTATACAGAGAAAAGGGGGAGAGCTGGGAGGCGGCAGGAGGGCGAGTGCCTGAGGGAGGCCGGCGGCGGCCTTATAAGGGGAGGGGGACGGGCGACAGCAGGTGAGGTGTGAATGCTGCCGGCCCGGGGGAGGGCGAGAGGCGGTGAGCAGCGGGCGTCGGGTGAGGCGCGAATGCTGCGCGACAGGGGGCGGGGGAGGGAGCGGCGCGCGGCGGCGTCGGGTGAGGTGTCAGTGCAGCGCGACAGCCCGGGGCGGGGGAGGGTCTCTCCCTTTCCTCGCATCAAACGCAATGCTTCGCATTACGACCAACCCACAAGAATACGGTATGTTAGGTTGATCATTAGAATCTACCTTACATGACCTTGAAGTTGAAGTAACTTTGAATAAAAATGGCTAACTTCGGAGATATTTCAAGTTTAAACATGACAATTTAATTATTGCATGGTTGTCAAAACTCTCATCCCAAAGTATCAACAGTAGCAGGTTCCATTAAATTGACTTAGTATGCCATTATATACAGCAACAAATACTTCATAAGTTCACCAGTATCTAAGTTGGATATGCAGGTTCAAATCTGCCCAAGTGTTTTTCTTTCGAAAATTTGATGCTTTGATCGGACTTTGCAACTTTAAATGTCCTGTACTTCCTAGATGACTTTGTGAAACACAAGAGGCTGTGTTCTCAAGCTGTCTCAAGCACATCTCTACTATCAGTGTCACTGTATCAGGCAGATCGCATCTCTGCCCCTGAGATGTCCATTTTTTTTCTTCTTTTTTTTTCTTGAAGATTTATACTGCCTATAATGGATAAGCCTGAATAACCTTGTTTTCACCATTAGACAGTTTGTCGATAGAAAGGCCGAGCCTACACCTTTACCGACCCAAGGGATTTTTAACCTCCCACACCACATAGGCATGGTATGAGAGCAACTAGCCTTTGATGACGCTGTAAGTTATACACAGCGGTGGAAATCCAAATTGGCAGAGGTGAGGGCACAGGGAATCGAACCACTGAGCTTCAGATTAGGAGTCCAACCTAGAAAAAAGTCAGACACTCTAACCACTCCACCACAGAGATCACCACCAACTTAGATCCATCACCAAATAATCCACGAAACTATAAGATACGTTTGTCTGTTTATTGTTTTACATCCTGGCAACATCTGAGGTCATATCAGGGCGGCTACCAGGTTGTGAAAGTGCACATTCATGGCAACTTTATAGTGCTGCCCCACTGGGAGACGAGGCCACCTGGGCTAGGACCCAATATCCTACAGTCACATTATCCGGATAACGTACTAACAAGTCCTTCTCCTATCCTATTAGTACCGAGGCTAGCCTAGGTAGTGACAAGCATCAATTTGATAAGTCATTGGTTTGACTCAGCCGGGATTCAAACTCCCGACCTTCCACAGGGGGACCAGATGGGATGGCCGAATGAGTTAGAGCATCCGTCTCCCGTGCTGGTAGATCGTGGGGTCGTCGGTTTGAACTCTGGTCGAGTCAAACCAATGACTTAAAAATTGATACTTGTTGCTTCCTAGCTAGGCGCTCAGCATTATTAGGACAGGGCAAGGACTGGTGTGCTCAGTGTCAGGATAATGTGACTGAGTGACCAAGTTATTTGGTGTTATCTAGCCTGGGATATGAAATTAATAGCATGGGACAAGGACTGGTTTGCTCAGGCTAAGTGGAATATCGGATCATGGTATCGGCGGCCCGGTCTCCTTGTGGGACAGCACTATACAGTTGCCCTGAGGGAGCTCTGTCACAAGTCAGTATTCGTCCTGATATGACCATAAATATTGCTAGGGCAGAAAACTCCAACAATTAACTTATTTATGCTTAAAATGTGTGTATAGGAATGATATTGAAAGTTTGAAAGTGAGCAGAATGACCGTTGGCTCACGGCGTAGAGGAGGCTTGAAGTTGAGAATGCCTGCTCCGCAGTGAATATCATGGAGGTTAAGATGGGTAGAGAGAAACACTAAGGGGCTGCTGTTATTTATAGATAGGATAATTACTTATCGATATATAAAAAGGCGGAGCGGCTCATACTTCATTATTGCTCGGATTAATTACTGCCCAGTAATGTTACTCGCGCGCGCAGCGAAAATTAAGTTGGTTTGGCCTAATACGGCCTGACGGCCGCCTGCTACTGCAGCGCCACTGTGTGTTCCTGCCGTGCGCCCTCTGTTTCGGCCAGTGCGCACCGGGTTTTCAAACTGTTCACATCTGCCTGCCTTCACCTGCCTTCACCTGCCTGCCTTCACCTGGCCCGGCCTGTGCCAGGCTACTTGTTCTCCGGTCGTCTACCGGCGGCTTCCATCTGTCAACCTGCCGACAGCCTGCTGTCAGCCTGGCCCTGCTGTCAGCCTTTCGTCTGCAAGGTGTTCGTCAGCTTGTTGTATAGGGCGACATGGTATTTTGTCGCGAGTCTGGGGAGTCGCATAGAAAGGACGACAGAGCTGCGTGTTCGGCGTATCAGCAAGAAAAGCGGACGACTCGCCAGTCGACTATGGCGATGAAAGGGAAAAAAGAAGCGGACGAGGAGGAGCTGGAGGCGGTGCGTGACGGCCAGCTGGGACGACTGCAGCGCCACTGTGTGTTCCTGCCGTGCGCCCTCTGTTTCGGCCAGTGCGCACCGGGTTTTCAAACTGTTCACATCTGCCTGCCTTCACCTGCCTTCACCTGCCTGCCTTCACCTGGCCCGGCCTGTGCCAGGCTACTTGTTCTCCGGTCGTCTACCGGCGGCTTCCATCTGTCAACCTGCCGGCAGCCTGCTGTCAGCCTGGCCCTGCTGTCAGCCTTTCGTCTGCAAGGTGTTCCTCAGCTTGTTGTATAGGGCGACATGGTATTTTGTCGCGAGTCTGGGGAGTCGCATAGAAAGGACGACAGAGCTGCGTGTTCGGCGTATCAGCAAGAAAAGCGGACGACTCGCCAGTCGACTATGGCGATGAAAGGGAAAAAAGAAGCGGACGAGGAGGAGCTGGAGGCGGTGCGTGACGGCCAGCTGGGACGACGGCTGGAGCGGACGGTGGAGCGGACGGCAGGACACGTGGACGACGGGGGGGGCTACCGGCGTCCACGGGGAATGTGGGCGTTTCCTCGCAGGTGGTTGGCGACATTGCGGGTGCGTTTTCCAGTTATGGGCACTCGAGGGTGCGAACCCGCGAGCATGGAGGACGACGACGAACGCGCAGCAGGAGTGACAGCAGTTCGAGCAGGCGACGGCGCAGTAAGTGGGCGTTAAAGCGTTACACAGTGGCGGGGAAAGATGTGCGTAGGTTGAACGGATATGAGGTGTTAGCTGCCACTGGGTTATGGGCGTTGGACATTGCAGAGTTGAATGTGACGGACTATAGAGCGTTATTGGAACATATAGTGTTCATTGCAGTTAGGGCAAGGGACGACTATTTCAGGGATTCTGCGCATGTTGACTATGCTTTAGCTGTGCGGAAGTCTGCGGAGAGGATTGGCATGGCGGTGTTTGCGAAAGTGAACTCGGGGGAGAGTGCGGTTCATTATGGCGCACAGAATGCAAAGGTGCGCAAAGCGGGCGCGGGGAATGCGTTCGGGAGAAAGTCGACAGGAGGTGGTAGAGGCCATCCCGCTGTTGTTTTCAGTGGAATGGTGACGAAGGGTGTGCCAGGACAGAAGAAGAATGCATATATGAGCATAAATGTTCTAAATGCGGGTCCAAGAACCATAAAAAGTATAAGTGCAAAGAATGAGGGAAAGCTGAGAAACCAATTTCGTCTATGGCTGACCGCCGCATGCACAGTCGTGGGCGCCGGATTGTGCTACTAGTCATGGAAGTGTTGATAATTGCCAGGATACAGCCGGCAGCAGTCCTGAACGGATTGCTTTGGTGGGCGGTGCTGGGGGGGGGGGGGGGGGTGCATGGGGGGAGTGCTACATGTGACCTCGCAGCAGTCAAGAACATTCCAGGCATTCCGGAGGACCGGGTGGTGATACACTCTGTGGCTGGGGAGGGCGTGTGCATGGGGGTTCAGCATGTGACATTCCAGTAACTTCACGGACAACAATAATGGACACTTTGGTTTGGACTTTTCCTAATGGTATTGGGGGAAAAGGTGACTTTCTTGTAAGAAATTCTGATGATGGTTTAGTTGTCACTATAACTCATGAAGACTTGACTTCGGTTGAATTGCTTGTAACTATGAACTGTTATAGGGGAGTTTGTACTTGTGCACATTTCATTGCAGGCGTGCCGGTGTCGTGGTATAAAACCCCGGCCCGATCGCAGCCCCTGCCGTGAAGACAGTTGACTAAGCATTTATTTTTGTAAAATAAATTTAAAAGCTTTCATTGGATCGATTAAAAATATCTTAATGCGCGATTGAAGAGGAAGATCTGAAGTATTTAATGTAACCTAAGAGCAATTTATGCTGAAAGTATTAAAAACAGAGATAATAGTGAAAGTTGGGATATTCTGAGTGTCAGTGCAATCTTCATACAGAAAAAGTGAAATATCTCTAAAGCTACACCACTTAGAAACAAGCTGCTTGGTACACATCTAGAAAACATATTCGACGGATAGATTATATTAAATTGATACGGTTAGGGTTGTGCATTTCTATTAATCTTTAATAGACACTGGCAGTGTGTATTCGTTCTGCAGCCGAGCTGCGCCTGTTTACAAACTCTGCGCATGCGCAGAAGCCACGGCAGGGGCTGCGATCGGGCCGGGGTTTTATACCACGACACCGGCGCAGCTTCGTCCATGCAGGGTATTCGTCGAATGTTTTTTCCGGGGGGGGGGGGGGGGGGGGGGTTGGACCCGGACTGGTGGTTTATGTTAACCGGAGTCATATTTGGGTTCAAAGTGATTAATAAGGAATGTACTTTGACATATAACTTAACTAAGAAAAGTCGTGGTTCATTGGAACATAGACATTTGATTGAAAAGAAATTTCGTGATGAATTGAATGCCAATATGATTTCAGAAGCAGTCCACCCGCCATTATGTACTCATGGAGTGTTTGTGGTACCTAAAGGTGATGGGGGGGGGGGAGGGTAGTTGTTGATTGCAGCAGGCCTGACTGTTCAGTGAATGATGATACTTATGACATTGCCAAGAAATTTTCTTACAATTCTGTTGATGATGTTGTCCGCGTGTTGCAGCGTGGAGATTTGTTATGCACAATTGATATCAAGGACGCCTATCACGCTGTGTCTATCCATCCATCGGATAGGATTAGACAGGGGTTGTTGGGACCTTCACTAGTGAATGATGAATATGTTAATTATTATGATAATCGCTTGTGCATGGGACTTTCGTCCAGTCCATACATTTTTTCTCGAATTTCAGATTTTGTTGTTAGGTGCACCTCTAGGGAGGGCGTACATTCTGTCGTTAATTATTTAGACGATTTTTGTATTGTTGCGCATTCGAAGCTAGAAGCTATGGTGAATCAATGGAAAATAATTTCAATTCTGCGCAGGATAGGATTCTATATTAATTATAAGAAAGTAACGGCAGCGGAGACTAAGGTGAGGTTTCTGGGTATCTTTATTGATAGTGTTGAGTTAGAGTTGAGTCTGCCTCAGGATAAGTTGGATAAAACAATTGATATTTTGTTTAGAAGGCTAGCAAGAAAGAGCTACAGCGTGTGGGTGGTCTACTGGCTCATTGTTCGAAAGTAGTCAGGGGCGGGAGGACCTTTTCACGAGGAATTTATGACTTACTAGCTCGCCTCTCGAAGTCATATTATAAGATTCGCTTTAATAAAAGCATTAGGGAAGACCTGAAGTGGTGGTTGAACTACGCGAGGGGGTTCAATGGCAAGGCGAAAATTTTGGAGAATTTCGCTCCGATCGAGTCGGTCTACAGTGATGCCTCCAAATGGGAATATGGGGCTTTATATGGCGCTTATTGGTTGGTTCGTTCGTTCGATGGGTCGGACGCCATGGCTTTGCAGAATTATGCGGGTCATCATATGGTAACCACTGACAAGGGGCTGAGTAAGGACCACATTAATGTTCAGGAACTGTTTGCAATTTATGCTGCAATGCGACCTTGGCAAGCGGATTGGCGGAATAGGAATCTACTATTTATAACTGACAATACAGTCATAAGTACAGCACTTAATACTGGGCGTTCTAGGAGCAGCCACATTATGTACTATATTAAGCGGTTATTTTGGTCTTCGGTAGAGAATAATTACTCCATCCAATCGATATATATTAAGAGCAAATTAAATAAATTTTGTGATGCTTTAAGTAGGTTAAAGGAGCAGGGCAGTCATAAGAGACTATCGAATTTGATTATGGATAATTCTTTCTGCTGTAGCAACATTTTTTCCGCTCCTTTTTGATTTTTTCCAGGATGGTCCAAGCTGGAAAGTGAGCAGAAGGCTTTCCAAATACGGAATTATTCGGAGAATTCACTGATGACCCGTGCTTCTCAGGTTAACAAGTATATGGAGTTTATTGAGGGCTTCCATCCTTCTCGCTCACCCATTCCTTGCTCCAATGAGCAGGTGGCTATTTATGCGACCTGGCTTGCCAGGTCGATAAAGTACTCGTCAATTCGTAATTATTTAAGCGGTTTGAATTATTTTTTGCGTTCGCATTCAGAACCACTGATAGACTATACTAATTTTACATTAGCTTCAACCCTGAGGGGGATTCGGAGGGTAAAAGGGGATGCTCCGGTGAGGGCGATTCCTATGCTGCCTCATATGTTGAGATCAATTTTCTCTTGTTTAACAGCTGGCCGAGGCCATGTCGCATGGAGGGCTGCGATATTATGCTCATTTAGAGGTCTCCTTAGAAAATGTCAGGTGACACA